>WBZZ01002344.1:0-2500 GCA_019918135.1 Paulinella micropora | reverse complement strand
TACAAGAGAATAATAATAATAAAAATAATAAGAAGAAGAATAATAATAATAATAAGAAGAAGAAGAATAAGAATAAGAATAAGAATAAGAATAAGAATAAGAATAAGAATAGGAATAAGAATAAGAATAATAATAAGAATAATAATAAGAATAATAATAATAATAATAATAATAATAATAATAAGAAGAAGAAGAAGAAGAAGAAGAAGAAGAAGAAGAAGAAGAAGAAGAAGAAGAAGAAGAAGAAGAAGAAGAAGAAGAAGAAGAAGAAGAAGAAGAAGAAGAAGAAGAAGAAGAAGAAGAAGAAGAAGAAGAAGAAGGAAGAAGAAGGAAGAAGAAGAAGAAGAAGAAGAAGAAGAAGAAGAAGAAGAAGAAGAAGAAGAAGAAGAAGAAGAAGAAGAAGAAGAAGAAGAAGAAGAAGAGAAGAAGAAGAAGAAGAAGAAGAAGAAGAAGAAGAAGAAGAAGAAGAAGAAGAAGAAGAAGAAGAAGAAGAAGAAGAAGAAGAAGAAGAAGAAGAAGAAGAAGAAGAAGAAGAAGAAGAAGAATGATAATAAAAGAAAAGGAAAAGAATATATTGAAAGAGAAAGAGAAAGGTGGGCGTGAATGAATAACGAAAGAAAAATTGAATAATGACAAAGAAAGAGAAGAGCCAACGTTGGAGAGCTGGAGAGAAAAAGAAGAGAAAACAAGAAGTAAGAAATAAGAGGATAATGGAAGAGAAAGAGAAAGGTGGGCGTGAATGAATAATGAAAGAAAAATAGGAGAGCTGGAGATGAAAACAAGAGAAAACAAGAAATAACAAAAGAGTATATTGAAAAGAGAAAGAGAGAGGTGGGCGTGAATGAATAATGAAAGAAAAATAGAATAATGACAGAGAAAGAGAAAGAGTTAACGTTGGAGAGCTGGAGAGAAAAACAAGAGAAAAGAAGAAATAAGACAAAGAGAATGACTAACTAACTAACTAACTAACTAACTAACTATCTCTCTCTCTCTCTCTGCCCCCCCCTCCCCCCCCCCCCCTCCCTCCCTCCCTGTCTCTCTCTCTCTCTCTCTCGTCTTAATTCTCGTCTCGCCCACCTTTCTCTTTCTCTTTCATTATCCTATTTGTCTTATTTCTTGTTTCTCTTGTTTTTCTCCCCAGCTCTCTAACGCTAACTCTTCTCTTTCTCTTTCGTTATTCTCTTCTTCTTTCCTTGTCATTCACACCCACCTTTCTCACTCTCTCTCTCTCTCTCTCTCTCTCTCTCTTGCATTATCCTCTTTTGTCTTATTTCCTGTTTTTTCTTGTTTTTCTCCCCAGCTCTCTCACGCCAACTCTTCTCTTTCTCTTTGATTACTCTCTTCTTCTTTCATTGTTCATTCACACCCACCTTTCTCTCTCTCTCTCTCTCTCTCTCTTCCATTATCCTCTTTGTCTTATTTCTTGTTTTCTCTTGTTTTTTATCTCCAGCTCTCTAACGCTAACCCTTCTCTTTCTCTTTCATTGTTCTCTTTTTCTTTCACTATTCATTCACGCCCACCTTTCTCCTTTTTTTTTTTTTTTTTTTTTTTTTTTTTTTTTTTTTTCAATATTCCTCTTTGTCTTATTTCTTGTGTTCTCTTGTTTTTTCTCTCCAGATCTCTAACGCTAACTCTTCTCGTTCTCTTTCATTATTCTCTCTTTTTCTTTCATTATTCTCTTTTTCTTTCATTATTCTCTTTCTCTTTCATTATTCTCTTGTTCTTTCATTATTCATTCACGCCCACCTTTCCCCCCCCCCCCCCCTTTTTTTAAATATACTCTTTGTCTTATTTCTTGTTTTCTCTTGTTTTTTATCTCCAGCTCTCTAACGCTAGTTCTTCTCTTTCTCTTTCATTATTCTCTTTTTCTTTCAGTATTCTCTTTTTCTTTCAGCATTCTCTTTTTCTTTCATTATTCTCTTTCTCTTTCATTATTCTCTTTTCCTTTCACTATTCATTCACGCCCACCTTTCTTTCTCTCTCTCTCTCTCTTTTTTTTTTTTTTTTTTTTTTTTTCTCAATATACTCCTTGTCTTATTTCTTGTGTTCTCTTGTGTTTTATCTCCAGCTCTCTAACGCTAACTCTTCTCTTTCTCTTTCATTATTCTCTTTTTCTTTCACTATTCATTCACGCCCATATTTCTCTTTCTCTTTCAATATAGTTAGTGAGTTAGTTAGTTAGTTAGTTAGTTAGTTAGATAGTTAGTCAGTAGTAAGTCAGTTTGTTAGTTAGTCAGTTAGTCAGTCAGTTAGTTAGACAGTTAGTTAGTCAGTTAGTTAGTCAGTTAGTTAGTCATTCAGTTAGCTACTTAGTTAGTTAGTTAGTTAGTCAGTTAGTCAGTTAGTTAGTTAGTTAGTTAGTTAGTTAGTTAGTTAGTTAGTTAGTTAATCAGTCAGTTAGTTAGTTAGTTGGTTAGTCAGTTAGTTGGTTAGTTGGTTAGTTAGTTAGTTAGTTAGTCAGTTAGTCAGTCAGTTTTAGTTAGTTAGTTTTAGTTAGTTA
>WBZZ01002343.1:37500-49948 GCA_019918135.1 Paulinella micropora | reverse complement strand
TCCCCTGCTCAACGTCATCCTCGTCAGAAGAAAAAGGAAAATTAGAATTTGATATTACTTCTTCAAAAGAATTCCCTAGCAATATGAGGTTTTCCAGACGATTTATTTCCGAGGCGGAAAAAGATTTTTTTTTTTAACGAAATTCCTTAAATTTCTTAAGGTTTTCGTTTATCTCTTTCACTTTCATTTTTCTTTTGCGAGAAATTAAAGGTTCATTTTCCCGTTCATTCTTACCTCGGTTTATCTCGTCTAGTTGCTTTCTTTTTGGGCAATAGGGAATTCTTTTTTTTAGCGAGTAATGAGATTTGACGATCAATTTTGTTCATTTTCTCGTCAACATTAGCCTCATCTAATTCAAGTTCATAGGCTGAGCGATGAGTAATATCATATATTTCATTCCAATCCTCTTCCGTCCTCTCTGACGGCTTTACGAGTGCTTCCGACATTATGCGAAAGATGGTTTCTGTGGATCCACAAAATCCTCAGTTCCCAGGTTTTTTGGGAGAAGATACGTACCCCATTGTGCTATTTTTGTCTTGAGATACGTACCTCATTGTGTGGGCTCACGGCTTCAACTTTTTTTGTGCAATCAAATTATTTTTTTTACCTATTGCCTTTTCGTTTTTGTGTGGGGCGGTGTGATTAGTTGCTTTGTGAGATGTTTTGCTAGTTTATTTTATTTTGCTTTATGAGGTTTTATTTTTTGACAATGGTTAAAGTCATTTATGTTTTGCTTTTGTGTTTTCATTTCATTTTTACCAATTTTATCTGTGCGGTTTTCTTGACGCGAAAACGCAGTTGTAGCGACTTGGACACATGTGAGAGGTATTGAGCAACCGAGAGAGACAAAATCGTCGGAGGCTTAGTATTAATAGTGTCCAGGGTTGTCCGAGTCCGACCCTTTTTTTTAGAAATTATATAAGAGGGGGTATAATAAAAAGGGGAGAGGAAAAAAAATTTACTTTTTTTAATAAAAGGTTGGACAGGTTGGACAATATAAAAAATGTGTAATACGAAGAAGAATTATATAATAGATATTGAAATTTAACGATAAAAAAGTGTCCAACCTTTAAAAAACCGACTTGGCAGTGGCCGACCATGGAGTTGGCCACCAATAGGAGAAGATATTTCCACTCCGTGACACTGCTCTTATATTCATCCTCTCGCTTGCTGTAATATCCCCCTGTTGTGTGTATTTCCCCCTAACCCCCCGCCACTCACTTCGTGAGTGTCCGCCCCCCTTCCCCCCATTTTTGGGGTAGTATTAATATTATTTCATGCATAGTTCAAGTAGTAGGTGAGTATGTATAGCTAGTACTAGACAAGGGAGTGGTCAGTAGCGGCCTCTGAGTGTCACATGTAGGCGCAGATAGGTAAATATGCGACCTTTTCTTATACCCCTATACACAGTGATTTATAGAAGAGCTGTATCTCTTTAAGATGTAGTTATATCCGTTTTTATTTATATACTTTTGAGCCGGTTGAAAAAGATAATATTTCGATTCATAACCGGTACTACTTGTTTAAGCCGTATAATATTATCGTTAGGGGTGACACTGGGAAATGCCTCTCTTTTTCCTTTTTGTTGCTTGGCTCTGACAGTCTCCTACATTTTCCGCCATACTGGTTTCCTCTCTTTGTGGAGGAGGAAGATTAGGTTATTATCAGAGTGCTGTGAAATTGGAAGGATAAATACCCCGGCTTGCATTAATAATATCTTTTGAATATAACCGACAAAAGTTGAGTCCCAGCCTAGATTTTCATATCCTCCAAATTTCAATTCAGCAATTTGAAAAATAGCCACTCCCCTAAGCAAAGAAAGAAGGACAGGTAGTGGAGGAGTGTAGGAAAGGAGTTGGGGAGGTGTTAGCAGCTTGCAGTGCACAAAAACAACAGTGAAATCTTGCACAGAGGCACATAAAGCGGCACGACAAGACACTCGTTGTGTGTACGATTTTGACACCTCAAGCAGTGTGATTGGAGTGTGTAAGGTGCATAGAAAGTGTACTCAGTGGGACAGAAACATTAGGGGGCTCACTGGTGTGATTGTCGAGCCGGAGGAGTGCTTAACAAACACACACAAGGAGAAGGAAAACACCCTCCTATCAAGTCTGTCAACACTCCTACACGTGTATATACCTACACATACTCCTCAAGAGGAGAATAACCAACAATTACACGCTCTAACTCTTGTTTGTACTGCCACAAACACGTAACACACACAAACGATGTTGACACGTCAATACGTGCAACGCGGCAGAAGAAAAACAAACAAACGACACACATACAGAATCAACAACACCCGTCCCACACCAAAGAAGGTAGCCATCTCTCAAAGGGGTGGTAGGCCAGTCTATTAAGACATAGGCCGGGGGAATTGAGTGTAAATTGAAGACAGGGAGGCTAAAAAGGAGTGTGTTTTGGGAACGATTTTTATTTTTGTTCACAGACAACGAAACACACACCCCACATCACAATCAAACACTCCAAACGTGTTGCGTGGTGTCGCCAAGGTCAGCAAGGACAAGAACTCGGATACCGAGCAGCTCCCAAGACATCAACGACAAGTGTGTGAAGAGTCACCAGCACTCGGTACACACACAGGCATACACACTCTCGTAGACACACAGACGAGACACACACCTCACATCACACGCAAGCACTAACAACGTGTGTGTGGTGTCAAATAGGTCACCAAGAACAAAAACTCGGACACCGAGCAACTCACAAGGCATCAGCCGTTGTTGTGTGAAGAGTCAGCAGCACTCGGTACACACAAACACATACACACACACGAGAACACTCACAAACACACACCCCATAACTCAAAAAGGCAAAGCTTCGGTTGGTTTTTGAGTTGGGAAAAGGCTCTTTCAAAAAAGGACAATAACAGTGACCTATTGGGCTGAGCCCAGAAAGGATCATTGAAAACCTTTTTGAACGATTATTGATTGTGTACGCACGAGGGCGGAGTAAGGTTGCTAACCGACTTGTTTGTGAAGCACAAGTGTGGTGTACTAAGGAAGAAGGAAGAAGGAAGAAGGAAGGAAGAAAGAAGGAAGGAAGAAAGAAGAAAGAAGAAAGAAAGAAAGAAAGAAGAAAGAAGAAGAAGAAGAAGAAGAAGAAGAAGAAGAAGAAGAGTGTCTGTACAGAACTGTTGTTCTGTCTGTAGGTCTGTACTGTCTCTAGTGTCTGTGCTGTCTGTGCTGTCTGTACTGTCTGTGCTGTCTGTACTGTCTGTGCTGTCTGTGCTGTCTGTACTGTCAGTACTGTCTGTGCTAAGAAGACGAAGAAGACGAAGACGAAGAAGAAGAAGAAGAAGAAGAAGAAGAAGAAGAAGAAGAAGAAGAAGAAGAAGAAGAAGAAGAAGAAGAAGAAGAAGAAGAAGAAGAAGAAGAAGAAGAAGAAGAAGAAGAAGAAGAAGAAGAAGAAGAAGAAGAAGAAGAAGAAGAAGAAGAAGGCGAAGAAGAAGAAGAAGAAGAAGAAGAAGAAGGAGAAGGAAGAAGAAGAAGGAAGAAGAAGAAGGAAGAAGCGAAGAAGAAGAAGAAGAAGAAGAAAGAGAAGAGAAGAGGAAAGAGAAGAGGAAAGAGAAAGAAGAAAGAGAAAGAAGAAAGAAGAAAGAAGAAGAAGAAGAAGAAGAGAAGAAGAAGAAGAAGAAGGAAGAAGGAAGAAGGAAGGAAGAAGGAAGAAGGAAGGAGGAAGGAGGAAGGAGGAAGGAAGAAGGAAGAAGGAAGAAGAAGAAAGAAGAAGGAAGAAGGAAGAAGGAAGAAGAAGAAGAAGAAGAAGAAGACGAAGACGAAGACGAAGAAGAAGAAGAAGAAGAAGAAGAAGAAGAAGAAGAAGAAGAAGAAGAAGAAGGAAGAAGAAGAAGAAGAAGAAGAAGAAGAAGAAGAAGAAGAAGAAGGAAGAAGAAGAAGAAGAAGAAAAGGAAAAGAAAAAGGAAAAGGAAAAGAAAAAGAAAGAAAAAAAGAAAGAAAGAAAGAAAGAAAGACAGAAAGAAAGACAGAAAAAAGAAAGAAAGAAAGGAAGGAAGGAAGAAAGAAAGAAAGAAAGAAAGAAGGGAAAGAGATAAGGAGAAACAAACACACTAAAGAAACAAGACAGGAAAATAAATACTATAAAAGAAAAGAAAGTAAAGAAAAGAAAGAAAAGAAAGAAAGAAAGAAAGAAAAGAAAAGAAAAGAAAAGGAAAAGAAAAGAAAAGAAAGAAAGAAAAAAAGAAAAAAAGAAAGAAAGAAAACAAATAGAAAGAAAGAAAGAAAGAAAAAAGAAAAAAAGAAAGAAAGAGAAAGAAAGCAAGAAAGAAAGCAAGAAAGAAAGAAAGAAAGAAAGAAAGAAGAAAGAAAAAACAAATAGCTTTGCCTTATTGTTTTGCTTACTACTTCCCTTTTTGTCTGTTCTCCTGATTATTGACATTTTATAAAATACATATTCCAACGTGTGTATCGCCACCCCAGACCCCAAAATTCTCCCGGGTGGTAGAACTGCTTTTGGCAACGGGTGGTGTCAGGGCGATCTCTCATCCGAATCAACCGCCAGGAAGCAAAACTGGAACAGCCGCGGCGCGCGGACTAAAACGCATAGTATCCTGTTTTATAGTATGTTTCGCGGTACTGTGCACCTTGCTTAAAGGAGATAGATGGAGCACGGAAGACTCTCACGGAGTTATGGGAACAGACAGGATCGAGCCTGGAGCACGAGTGTAATAGTTGTGCTTGTAAGTGAATTTTTCGTGAGGACTAAAATTTTCTTTTTTGCAAGAAAGGATCACGTGCCACCATCATTGGCAATCCTATTTTTTTGCAAAGCTGCGCCGTGTTGCCAAGACCTTTGCTTCGGCAGGATTTCGAAAAATCGTGTGGTCTTTGAAAATACAAAGTGTGCTGTTGTTGCTGTTACTGTTGCTGTTGCTGTTGTTGTTGTCGTTGTTGTTGTTGTTGTTGTTGTTGTAAAATTTAGTGATAATAACAACAGTGCAGAGCTGTTGCTGCTGTTGTTGTTGTTGTTGCTGTTGTTGCTGTTGTTGCTTGTTGTTGCGTTTTTGTTGTTGTTGTTGTTGTTGTATTTGATAATAATAATAATAAACCTTAAATAAAGTATTTAAAATGTTGTTCTTGTGCTTGTTGTTGTTGTTGTTGTTGTTGTTGTTGTTGTTGTTGTTGTAAAATTTAATAATAATAATACAACACTTGTAGAACAATCTTATTAGTTGTTGTTGTTGTTGTAAAATTTAATAATAATAATACAACAGTTGTAGAACAATCTAATTAATGTTGTTCAATTTAATAATAATAATAATAATAATAATAATATTATTATTATTATTAACAATAATAATAATAATAATAATAATAACACTTAAACAAAGTATTTAAAATGCAAGATGTTGTTGTTGTTGTTGTTGTAAATTTAATTACAGTAATTAAACCAATGGCATGATGGTGCATGGATAACGGCCTTGAAACCCACTGAAAGACAAGTTGATGTCTAATCATCCGGCCGACTCGGGACGCCAGAGCATGCTCACTGTACTATAGGACTCTAGAGCTCAAAGACAAGAAATACAGTTGTTGTTGTTGTTGTTGTAGTTGTTGTTCAATTTAGTAATCATGTTGTTGTTGTTGTTCAATTTAATAATAAAAAAAATAATAATAATAATAATAATAATAATAATAAATTTATTATTATTATTATTATTATTAATGGAGGCACATGTCCAGGATCTGGATCTGATGCTATAGTCTGAGGAAGCCTATTATTATTATTATTATTATTATTATTATTATTATTATTATTATTATTATTATTATTATTATTATTATTATTATTATTATTATTATTTTGGACACCGTGATAGCCCAGTGGTCAAGTTCTACCATCTGGGCCCTGTCGCCAGTTCGATTCCCGTCGGTGCCACCAGTATTTTCATTGAACATACCGGTCTATTTCTGGACCAGTATTTTCATTGAACATACCGGCCCGTCTGGAAGTGTTGGAACTGCCCTTGCGGGGGTGTCATTAGAGCTTATCGTCAATTCTTCGTACTCCCCTCACGGGTGAGACGATGGAGGCGCATGTGCAGAAATGCATCAGCCATTGACAGAGAAGCATTATTATTATTATTATTATTATTATTATTATTATTATTATTATTATTATTATTATTAGGGAGTACATAGGCCATCGGTCCCTTTCCATGGGCTGATTGGTTTAAAGCTCCTAGAGTAATGTTCTATGCCGTCACTTCCTTTATTCCACCGATTGGTGTGGAGACTTTCCTTATGGAATGGAGGACTGGATGCACATGGCCTTTTGGCTCAGCAATTGGCAGGAGATACATTATTATTATTATTATTATTATTATTATGAAAAATTATCATTATTATTATTATTATTATTATTATTATTATTATTATTATTTGGACACCGTGATAGCCCAGTGGTCAAGTTCTACCATCTGGGCCCTGTCGCCAGTTCGATTCCCGTCGGTGCCACCAGTATTTTCATTGAACATACCGATCCGTCTGGACCAGTATTTTCATTGAACATACCGGCCCGTCTGGAAGTGTTGGAACTGCCCTTGCGGGGGTGTCATTAGAGCTTATCGTCAATTCTTCGTACTCCCCTCACGGGTGAGACGATGGAGGCGCATGTGCAGAAATGCATCAGCCATTGACAGAGAAGCACTATTATTATTATTATTATTATTATTATTGGACACCGTGATAGCCCAGTGGTCAAGTTCTACCATCTGGGCCCTGTCGCCAGTTCGATTCCCGTCGGTGCCACCAGTATTTTCATTGAACATACCGGTCCGTCTGGACTAGTATTTTCATTGAACATACCGGTCCCTGTCTGGAAGTGTTGGAACTGCCCTTGCGGGGGTGTCATTACAGCCTATCGTCAATTCTTCGTACTCCCCTCACGGGTGAGACGATGGAGGCGCATGTGCAGAAATGCATCAGCCATTGACAGAGAAGCACTATTATTATTATTATTATTATTATTATTATTATTATTATTATTATTATTATTATTATTATTATTGAACAAACTGATAAATGCAAGATTGTGTGTGGCTACGGCCTTCACTCGCCACATTCATCCCCGGCCCGACGGGACGCCAGAGCCTGCTAAAACTATATATCTCTAATGTTGTTGTTGTTGTTTTTGTTGTTGTTGTTCTTGTTCTTGTTGTTCTTGTTGTTCTTGTTGTTGTTGCTGTTGTCCTTTTTGTTTGTTGTTGTTGTTGTTGTTGTTGTTGAAATTCAATCAAAGTAATTAAACCGATGGCATGATGGTGCACGGCTAACGGCCTTCGAGCGCCACTTAAAGACAGTTGTTGTTGTTGTTGTTGTTGTTGTTTTGGTGTTGTTGTGCAAGGTTTCCAGTGGTTCTCGAGCTCATACTTGGCCTCGTGGAGCTTGGCCTCGGCCTCCTGGAGCGCAGCCTTGCGGTCGCGCTTGGCCTCGGCCTGCTGAAGCTGGATCTCGTGGGCCTGATCCGAAGTCAAAACAGTTTGGGCGCGCCAACTGCAGGTTCTGACTTCTGATCAGGCCCATCTCCAAACCAGCGGATTTGAACAGAGAGAGGCCAGCGGCAGAGAATGAGCGCGAGAAGGCCGAGGCCTCTCTCCGAGGCCAATCTTAAGGATGCCAAGGCGACCGGGACCGAAGAGGATGTGGGACTGGCAAGGCGTAAGGTGGAATTTGCTCTGAAGGGAGTAGCCTCTGCGCAGAATGGAATGACCTCTTCGCACGAGCTCGTTGACGCATGCACCAAGCAAGTAGCTTCCTTGCTGAAGGAGCCAGTTGCAGGTCCTGTAGCGTTCTCCTTTCCTCTGGCCTTGTCTTCTCCTGATCCATCTTTTTCAAAACAGGTTTTCTCGCTTCTCTTCCTCTCCCTCTCTTCGCCTGCTTTTTCATCTCAAGCTTTGGCTCTCTCTCTCTCTCTGTCTCTCTCTCTCTCTCTCTCTAGTGTTATCCTCTAGTGTTATCTCTGCGCAGGTCCTCTAGTGTTATCCCCCCCCCCTCTCTCTCTCTCCCTCCCCCTCCCTCTCTCTCTCTCTCTCTCTCTCTCTCTCTCTTATCCTGGGGTCTCGTCTTCCCTTGATCTATCTTTGTTCAACACGTGGTTTTCTCAATACTCTCCCTCTGTCTTATCTCTTTTGCCTCTCCTTGTCTATCTGAAGCTTTGACTCTCTCTCTCTCTCTCTCTCTCTCTCTCCCCTCTCTGTCTGTTCTCTCTCTCCTCTCCCTCTCTCTCTCTCTCTCTCTCTCTCTCTCTCCTCTCTCTCTCTCTCTCTCTCTCTCTCTCTCTCTTCTCTCCTCTCCTCTCTGTCTGTTCTCTCCCTCCTCTCCCTCTCTCTCTCTTCTCTCTCTCTCTCTCTTCTCTCTCTTCTCTCTCTCTCTCTCTCTCTCTCTCTCTCTCTCTCCTCTCTCTTCTCTTCTCTCTCTCTCTCTCTCTCTCTCTCTCCCTCGCTCCCTCCTCTGTCTGTTCTCTCTCTCCTCTCCCTCTCTCTCTCCCTCTCTCTCTCTCTCTCTCTCTCTCTCTGTCTCTGGTAGTGATGCTAGCTAGGACGCAGCTCTGTTTCACGCCACATGCAGATATGAGCCAGTTTGCAAGAACCCCACCGCTCTTACGTACACATAGCAAGTAGGTGAGCCATATATATAGGCCTGGAAGATTAGCCTCCAGATAGGCCGTAGTAGGGGGGGGGGGGGGGGGGTTAGCAAGAGCCTCTCTCAGGACAACGCTCCTGTGCCTTATAATTAGATTGAACGCATTAGCAAAGTCAAAAATACATAACAACATCATTATAATGCGAGTAGAGATGGTTGTTAATGCGGTAAACAGCTGCCTGCGATCCTCCTGGTTTGCCTACATCACACTGTGGCAGCGGTTTGCTGTCAGGAAGGTCTGCTTTCACCTGCGCAAAGCTAAGCTGCGTCCCAAGCTTCACAACGGGTGAGCCAGTGTTAATGGGCCTGGGGGCAGCGGTCGGGGGCGCGTCATGAGACTTTCGAGAGCCCAGGACCGGGGCTGCGTATAGGTATCTCGCTTCAAGTTCCGTGAGGTCGCCATGTGCGATCTCTTGTGCTAGCCGATGGATGCCCATAAGGCACTCTGGGTGCTGGCAGAGCGCAAAGAGGATTTCAGATGTGAAGCCTGGCTCCGTTGCAGTTGTCCGGCAGTGTCTTAGAAGCCTGGTCAGGGTCAATGATTAATCTTGGAGCATTAGAGGGAAGGGCAGGCAGGATTTCGTTGTTCGCGTGTGTAGATCCCTAAGGGCTTGAACAAGTTTCTCGTTGGCTAGAAGCAGGCCTGGACTGGTCAGCATAGCTGCAGCTCGTGTCAGGTTCGTATGGCTCGCAGTAGCAAGGACTAGACGACGAATCCAAAGCGACAGGTTTAAAAAAACACAAAACCCTCTCTAGACGACGAATGCAAAACATATGTAGGTTTTAGTGGTCGTTAGAGCCCCCATCAACTTCGCAGCAGGTAAACTCATTCAATATTTAAGATTTTGAAGTGCTGTTTGCACAGAATGCAATGTTTTTATTGGGAATAGGTAGCCGCAGCTTTAGTTTGTCAGTGTATTAAAGATATTGCTGTGTTCCAGAGTATGTTCCGAATTTTGACAAACTAATTTTCGACCTATGTTTTCCTAGTTTTCACTCTCCACCGTACTCCTCTGCAAAAACCCTTAGGCAGGATTACTCAACATAACATGTGAATTGATTTGTGCACTTGTGTGTAAAAATGAGTGCAGAGTGCATCATGCAAACAGCATTTTTCAGTTAAAAAAACCATACTTGCTATGTCCTGAAAACTGAACTTTGGAGTCGACAGTAAGGATTTCAAGAAGTGGGCCACACCCTTTTTCTAAAAAAAACACTTGTGTCATCCTTGCTTTTGCTTGAAACGATGTGGTTTGAACATTTACCTGATCAGGCCTGCAACACAACTTGCCGCACAACTCAGACGGGGCATTCCAACATTCTCACCCCATGCGAACCCGACACTGAGCCCAGCGACAGCTCGTGTCAGTCAGAACTCCTCCCCTCAGCACCGTCTGCATGCCTGATCTTCTCCAGCCACCTGAAGCTGACTCGGACGGCGATCACGATCACGAAGGACTAGACGACGAAAACAAAGAATAGTATAGCTAGCTCACCAAGTGAGGCTTGCGCAGCCAAGTGTGTGTGTTTCTCATGCATACTTTCACGTTCCGTGGCCTTGCACAGTCTTTCCAAACGATGTGCCCATGCTGTCTGCAAAATGGTGTGTTGTAAACTTATCTGTAGCATGTGTTGTTCTTTCTTCCCTGAAGCCCTTTTTTGCACCTGCCTTTTATCACTCCTATATGTGTTGTGTGTGCTTTTCTGAGAATGTAATGTGCTGAATCTATTCACAATCACATGGTCTTTGTTTTGCATATGTCCAACTACTGCTTTCTTTGTAACCCTGCTGTTGGTTATCTGTTCTGGGCTGCAGACATGCTAAAAAAATCATGTGAGATCTTTAGAGATTTTCAATTTTTTCTGCACTTTCTGTACAAAATGCTTTTATTAAATATTATCGTTGATTTCCTTCACTTCATGTACTTGTGGCGGCCTTGAATTTAAATCAAAAAAATTCAGAGTGAGGGCGTTATGCACTATTTTTGCTGATTTTGGCCGGTTTGTTTGCAGGCTTAACTTGGTTACCTTTTTGTAAAAAACTTTGTTCATTTAATTATAAGCATACACAGAAAGATATTACATAAAATTTTATTGAAGAGCATACAGGGAACATATGAAAACTGACTCACTCTGATGTTTGGTCATCACAAGCACTATTTTTTGAGATGGCAAGGTAGCCAGTTTTTTCCGGTGGGGGGTGTGCAAATTAGTTGGGAAAAAGCGCAGGGCGACGGGAAATCAATTGGTTTGAAGTGAGTTTTTACTATTTTTCAATAATTCTTTCATTAAATTAAAGGTTTTTACTTAGTTTTCAAGAGTACAATTTTCATATGATAAAGTTTAACTGATCTATGTTTATTATGCTAACTATTAATACCACTCGCACATTGGTGGCCAAATTGCCAAACTCATGGACCGAACTGTTCCAAAAGAAAATTATTGATTTTAATTATATTTCAGCACGTGAACTTGAATAAAACTAAATTTCTAGTCAATGCGTTGAAAATACAGACTCAGACGTATCAGCGCTACTAACTATCAGTACCGGTAGTAGGAACAGTAGTCACAGCTGAGTAGTACTCTAGTAGTGCTTATTATTAAGTTACTAAGTAGTAGTAGTAGTAGTAGTAGTAGTAGTAGTATAGTAGTATAGTAGTAGTAGTAGTAGTGGTAGTAGTAGTAGTAGTAGTAGTAGTAGTAGTAGTAGTAGTAGTAGTAGTAGTAGTAGTAGTAGTGCATGTGACTAGAATCTTAATATTAGTGATTTAGATGACAGCCTTTACAGCCTCCACAAGCTTAGCTATTAATATCAAACTAGCACAATCACGAGGCCCCCGGTGGATCAACGCTGTTTTCCTCCTTCAGCCAAATAAGCTCTAGCTGAGTTTTTTGACTCATTGTGAGGCACTTCAAGGCCAAAAGCGACTGAAGAATGTCTTCACGAAATATTGTTTCAGAACTATTTGGATTGGAAGCTTTTTGGTCCGCAAGAAAGTCAGTGCAATTGTGTCAGCTAGAACAGCACTATCGGTTTTTTGTTTTTTGACAGTTTGAGATAAATTGGCTGCATGATTTGGTGCATACGCTATAGATACTTCTGCTGCTTTCGTGATTGCGAGCGATGCAATAGTATGATAGCGCTCATTCTGTCGTTCCAATGCATTTGCGCACATCTTAGATCCAGACTGACCTGGCCGACCTGGTGGACCTGCTTCTCCCCTTTCTCCCCTTTCTCCAGTTTCACCTCTCAAACCTCTCAAGCCTTGTTCGCATTTCTCTTTTCAGTCTCCTTTGGTTACTGCGTCTCAAGCGCGGTGCTTCTTTTTGCTGCGTAGGATTGGATGCATCTACATCGCTTTCCCCTGTTTTACCTTCTATGTTCTCATCCTTTGTTTCTGCAGTCAGAGTCAGTCTCCATGCTGAGCTATCAAAATCTTCAGCTTTCATCCAGTCTGCAGCCAAAGACCTTGCGTTTTCAAGCTGTTTCAATGTGCTCTTGCCTGTGCTAGCGACATGTGACATAATGTCAGGAATACCCCAAAACTTTTTTTCCTCCTTCTCGTTGTAAAAGCAAGCACGTAAGGTTGGCATTGATTCACTTCCCTTAAGCAAAAATTCTGCTATTCTCCAACCATGAGATTTCTTCTTCGTCTTACCTTGCATCTGCAGGCATACCTTTTGCGCAAGAAAGAATTCATGCTTCCACCGTAGTATCTTCATACGCTGAGGTGCTCGACCAACTTTAGGTTTGTTGATCCTGCAAC
>WBZZ01002343.1:22500-32500 GCA_019918135.1 Paulinella micropora | reverse complement strand
TAATGCAATTTTAACCTTGGTCTGTTGCCGTTTTCTTTTCGGCTTCACTGAGCTAATATAACGAGACATCATTCTCTTTTGGGGATTTGTGTCTGGTTGTATTACCGACTTTTTATTGAGCTATCTTCGGGGATTGTAACATTGGAGTCACCAGCACAAGGCTGATTTCTTTTCTGGCTTGTTTTTGGAACAGCAGAAAGAAAAATTGGACAGACCTATCTCTTCTGAGTAGGTGTTCCAAGAAACAAATACTCCAGCACATCCCCACACAGCTCTTTTTGCAAAACTAGACGTCTAGGCGTTTGTGAGTAGGTGTCTCAGTACCCTCTCCACAGCCTGTATCTGTGTCCTCACAAGGAGGCCAGACACCAGACCTCGTAGCTGTTCTTTTGTTCTCTCTTGAGACAGAGACAGAGTAGGTCAACAGAAGTACAAACAAACACTCACAGATACAAACAAACTTGAAGGACACGAGCGTAGTACTCTACCTTTCAAGTCTGTGCACTTTGTTGCCTCTCAAACCACACACATCAGAGTATTTTTGCAAATCTCTGACTGTCTTTCGACAATAGGTCTGAACAAGTGTCAGACGACAAGTCGACTTCTCAAGGAGTGCTTCTCTAGCCTCTTTGACATTATCTGTACATAGGTCCTCGTACCTCATAACAGATACAACAACAAAAAGAGAAAAAGAAAAGAGGAGTGGAGAAGGAGATCAAATTTTCAGAGAAAGTCGTACAGATTACTTCTTTCTCACAAAAAAAAAAAAAAAAAAAAAAAAAAAAAAAAAAAAAAAAACACACACACACACACACACATAAGACATAGAGGTGAGACGCTCTCTCTCTATACTGTCTTTTCGTTTTTTCTCTCTATTCGTTCCTCATAGACGAACAGAGCAATTACTGGGTAGAAACAACTCTGTCTCATCCGTATTCCTTCAGCATCCATGTCTACTAGGTCTGAAGACTGGCAGGAAGGAGGGGGGGAGAGTGAGCGAACCCCAGGAAACGAAGAGGAGTTCGTTGACTCTCATGCAGAAGGAGGAGATCTGGCACCTTCCTTTGACACAGGAGGAGCAGAGAATCAATTTTTTACTGCGCCTTCCTTTGACACAGGAGCAGAGGAAGTCGAGGAGGAGCAGAAGGGAGGAGAGGAAGCGAGGTCTGTGGCCGAATATGGCAAACTAAGTAAGAAGGAGTTTGAGGAGAAGAAAGGGAAGGATGAGGCCTATAAATGGCTATACATTCCCCAAGAAATGCGATGGGGACAACCCTTGAAGAAGGAGGAATCTGTTACCCTCTCCCAAGGCAAGCTCTGCCTCTCGCAGAATTCCCCAGAGACGACGGTGCACAGTTACAGGTGCAACATGTCTCATTTGGGGACAATATGTCTTTACTGGAGCTACTCGACCTCTCATGGACAGTGTTTGAGTGTGCTATACTCTTTGAGTACCAGACTGGAAAGACTGTGCTGCCATGGAACACAAGAGCACTGGCTAGGTTGCTCGATCCTGGTCAGGACATTGATTCAATAAAGAGAGTGGAAAAGGAGTTTAAGTTCAGGAATCCAAAAGGACAGATCAATGTCATGGATGTGTCTCTGAAACTTATGGAGGCCAAGTTAGTGGACCTGGGTAAACTCCAACACACCCAGTTTGGCAGGGACCTTCACCCGGCCCTGAGGGAAATAGAAGGCGAAGCTGGAGGGGTGACGAGGATGAAGAAGCTGCATGCGGCCTTGGTGAAGGATGACGCATGGAAGAGGTGGGTCTTCACGAAGGATCATACGATCTTGGAGGGGACGGCCGCACCACCCCCCACCAATAAAGCGGGAGAGAAGGAGTTGGCGGAGATGGCCTTGTTCCTTCGGAAGGCAGCTGAGATCCTGTCTTTTTTTCATCATGCCCAAGAGCTGTATATCAAAGAGCTAGCGGCTGAGAAAGAAAAGAAGGAGATGGAGGCAAAGATTGCATTAGCCAAGGCGGCGGGAACAAAAGGACCGAAATATTCCTCTGGATCTTATATGGCTCCCTTGGGCCGCTCCGCCCCGTCAGCCCACACAGCCCCTTCGGCCCCTGCGACTAGCTCAGCGCCTACCACTGTCATTGTCAACAGTAATGACAAAAAGGACAGACAGGCTATCATACAGGCCTTCCAAAAATATACAAAGTCCGATGCCACTGCTCTGACGCTGTATGCAGAGACAGCGAGTCAGAAGGACACGGATGCGAACCTTCGAGACAAGCTCAGAAGAATTGATGCTTGTATGAAGCAGCATCCAACGGACGAAACACAGGAGTATGAGGCGTTGTACACCTTGTTGGACCCATCAATCATCACACAAGGGTTTGATGTTGGGGAGTACAAGGCGATGAGAGCGGTAGAGGTGGCGGCTAGGAGAGCAGCCTCAGACCTGCAATTCACGGTGCCAGTTGCCGTCCTCTTGCAATACTTTAAAACTCATGGGTATCAGCACCTGTGCACTGGTACTTTGATTGGGTTTGAGATTTTTCAAGAGGTGAACGAAGGGCTGGGCATTGGCACGAGGTTGGCAGCGATCCTCACTGAGGTCAGCGCCAAGTACGGGCTCTTTTATAGCCGGAAGTCTATCATTTTGTACTTCCTGAGTGCTTTGTGTACACGACACCCGAGCAAGCTCGCAAGGATCATACAGTCCTGTCCGACCTTCACGGCGGTGAAGACGGCGGATTTTTAGAAACGAATATATACGAGAGGACTGTAGCGGCTACTCCGCCGGGCGGCCTGTTCAAGGAGGTGCTCGACGCGTGTTCCGAATTGGACACGGCCACCGAGTCATTCTCCAGTGCCGCGACACAGGGGGTTGGAGGTGCTCAAGCAGCACATGCAACTCGAACGGCAGGTCTCAAGAGGGGGAGAGATGATGAGCCGACGCCGTGCTACCGCTATTTTTCATACATGGCGTGTAAGCATGAGGCACAGAAAGGAGTAGGCAATTGCCTCTTCAGCCACGACTCTCTTGATGATAGGCAGCGAAATCTTTTCCTTAGAGAGCTCGAAGGCATGAAAAAGACCATGTACGCCATGTACAAGAAGGAGTTGGAGGAGGGGAGGTGGAATGCGAATATGGTCTCGGATGCGGAGTTCCGGGAGGCCATCATTTACTTCCTTGACAGAATGAAGAGAAGGGAGAAGAGAGAGACATCGGGCCGATCAAAGGCGCCGACTAGAGGAGGAGGAGAGACGAGAGGATCGTCACGAGGGTCCCGAGGGACACCAAGAGGGGCGGCACCACGAGGACGATGCTTTCGTGGAAGGGGAGGACGGACCCCAGCGCCCCCTCCCAGAGGACACGGATACTGGAATTATAGCACCAGTTCCAGCTCCAACTACCCCCAGCAAGCTTATACCGCTACGGAGGGGGGACGTCAAGACGAAGACACCGGCTCAGGTGAGCGTGTTGTCGTCGTAGACTGACGGGAGGAGAAGAGAGAGGAAAAGAAGAGAGAGAAGGAGATAAAAACTGTTCTTTTTAATCCGACAGTCACAGTTATGCCTACTGTTGATGAACAGGATACGAACGGTTCCGTTCCTCCCAGACGTGAAGGTGAAGGCACACAGCCTCACAAGCCTCAAGGTAAGCACTTGCTAGTTCATCCTTCGAGAGCTAATATGATAAATGATGCGAATAGGAAGGCGAAGAAGGCGATGGAGGAGAGGAAGCCGAAACCAAAGGCTAGGTCTTCTCCTACGAAGAAGCAGCGGACCGTACCCCCGCCAAAGGACTCAATAGCCCAGCCAGAAAGATATTCGCCCACTGCCGGAGTCCAGCGGGCATGGGACCGCGGCAACTGGTTTGGCATGCGGTTTGAGCCGGAGGGACACGACAGTGTGTTCAAAGACGCCTGTCTTGTCCTGAAAGACGTGGTCGAATCAAGTTCGCGAATGAGCCAGAGTTGGTCTTGTTGAGGTCTAGTGAGGCTCGGGTTGACTGCCTCGGTTGGAAACTTAGGACCTGTCAGTGCCGTTTTGTGTTCCGCTCGCTTGGTTGGGAAGTCGGGACATGTCTGCACAAAGTCTTCAATGAAGGAATCCATGTGCGAGATGGGCGGGCCGCTGTCGGTCAGAAGCGTCAGAGGATCAGGCGGCCTCAGTTGTTTAGAGTCTGGAGAGCGCTCCAGATTTGATTGTCGGGCGCGGCTTTGCATATTGCTCAATCTCTGAGTTGAGCAGGTGCCAGGTCGAGCGAGCGTGTTGAATTGGCGGCGACTTCGAGGGACGACCGATGAGTCAGCCAGGCGCGCGGCGTATTGACGACCTGCGGGGACGTCCGACCATGGGGCTGGACGTGCGGGAGGATGCCGAGGCTGGGCGTTTTGGTTGCGTCCCTTACGCCTATGGCGTCATCGGTGTCGTCGGCTTTGCCTTGGCTGAGGTTCGGGAGCCGTAATAGCTACAGGAGCAGGCCTGGAGCCAAATACCTGTCTAGGCGCCGACCGGGATGTTTATGGTCGAGAAGTCGTCGCCTTGGAGGTGCAGCTCGATGATCGGGAGAGGCAGAATGACTTGGCGACGGGGGAGCCAAGCCGCGTGTCGGGCATTCGGCTGGGCCTCCACATCGGCACCATTCAGGATGAGGGCCCTTACATTGGTGAACAGAGTAACCAAAGATGCCTGTTGGGAGATCGTAGAGAAGCTCCTGATTACCAAGGTGGGGCATGGATGACATTGAGCAATGTGCAAAGCTCATACTATCACGTCCCAAGGGCGCGAGGAGGTCAGCGAAAGAATTCCATACGCGCCGTTTCTCCTTGAGGGGGAGAACTCCGTTAATGGCAGCAGAACTGTTGTACTTGGCAGCGTCCATGGAGAAAGGGATGATCATACCACAGTTGGCGAAGTGGTTGAGTTCATCGACCATCACTTGGCGTAGACGATGGCCAATTGCAGGAGCAATCGCTGACACACTAAACGCACGCTGGGGTGTTGGTGGTAACAGTGTACGGTCGCTGGAACCGCACGTTGGGCCTTTACATTCGCACCAGCGAGCATGTTGTCCATGGCGGGTCACCGCTTGGAAAGCAAAGACACCGTCTGGAAAATCATGTTCGCAGGCGCCGATATTGAAGTCGGGTTGAGGTTGCGGGATCGGATTACCTGTTCGTTGGCCTTCATTGACTAAAAAGCTCACCGTCTTCCAGATTCCAGTTTTTGTTCGAGGGTCTGCGTTACCGTGGATCGTTGCCGTGGCTGCATTGCTGTTGCCATGAGCGTACGAGGTGATGAAGCCTTGATGACGCCACAGGTTGACCCTTTTGACAAGGTTGAAATGGATATCTGTGCGAAGGGTTGGGTTTATGTCACGAAGGCGAAAGATGCCAGGGAAAATCGAAAAGGGATGAAATCAAATTCCATGAGGCTCGGTTTCGTCGTCCTTGTTCGGAGGTTGTTGCGAACGTCGCGTCATTGAGTGAGGAGGAGAAGTCGCAGCTGTTGAAGCTGTCGTCGGCATCGATGACGAACTGCCGGACGATGAACTGCTTGACGATGACGAAGAAGGGCCGTGTCCACCGCCTTTCGAGTCGTCGTCGTTGTTGTGCTTCTTATGCTCACTTGGTCTACAGCCAGATGAGGGCTGAGGTTGGACAGGGTGAGCACGAGTTGCCTGTGGCAACGGTGCAGCCGGTGAGTCGGAACCAGTGGCCGCTGGTGGATGAGCCGGGGCCGGTGGTGGCCGAGCTAAAACCAGTGGCGACTGATTCTCATTGGGGCCAATGGTGACGGAGCTGGGGCCGATGGAGGTGGAGCTGGGGCCGATGGGGGCTGGGCTGGGGCCACCACTAATGACGATGAGCTCGAGCTAGATGACGAGCTAGACGAAGAACTAGATGAAGAACTGGAACTTGACGAAGAACCAGATTTATCGTCGAAAGAATCATCTACCTGGACTGGGTTTGACGACGAGCCGAGTTCGGCTGGTGGCTGTATGTCGAATCCTGGGTGAATGAGGTCGGTATGGGGATAACCGATGCGATAATTTTTCCTAGTATCTTCAGGCGAAAGTGTTATGAAGTTCGCCCAAGGTCCGCTTGTCAACAACACTTCGTGTTCGAGGTCATTGTGACTCATTTTCAGTTCCGTGTAGAACTTGCTGAGGAACATTTCCATTCGCTTTCCCTTGAGATTGGTCCATCGACCATGCGGGGTGTGGGCGTCCGGTTGGTAGGCGAGATGGGAAGTATTGGGGTCCATTTTCCACTCCCGAAAATGTAGTTGTTCATGACCTGTCGAATGCTTGCGGACAACCGGGACTCCGTAGGGGTATCCACGAAGGCGCTTGTCGCGAGAATACGGATTGATGATGTCCGTCGAACATGGATCAGTTTGGTGGGGGTGTTGGACCACGTGGATCTCTGTGCTAAATCGGCGTCCGGTTTCGCTTCCGACGACCATGAAAAAGTATTGTGCTAAATGCCATGGGACATTGTCGTAGCGTACCCAGTGGAACTTACATGCGAATGTCTCCGTGACATTGAGAGTGTTGTGTGAGGGATTCCAGTTAGGAGCCTGTTGAAGATATTCGCGGGTTTCAGAGTCGTCCAGTTCGGTCGTGCCAATACTCCTCTCGATTAAGTCTGAATGTCCCATGTAATTGCCGCCAGTAAAGAGCTGATTCAAGAATTGTGTATCCTGAGGGTCCGTGTAGTAGGCCGTGATACTGCAGTCGTCAAAGAAGCTGACGACGCATTCGTAAGATTGCTCACTAACTGTGCGTATTTCCGTCTCTTCACTTCCTTCGTCGTAGTAGTGATCCATGGTGATGATTTTGAGCCAAATCGGGTCATTACACGGGAGACGATGGAAGTAGTGTTGCAGCGCGAAACAGCGTTCGCGGGTTGGAAGTCGGAAAACGCGGCGCGTGTAATGTCTTTCTTCAACTTGTGGGTCGAAATGCATATGTTTAGGATCGGGGTCCTCCATACTGCACCATGGGAATAAAAGTTGTCCTTCAAGGATGGCTGCCAGAGGGGAGGCGTTCAACTTGGGGTTCGCTCCCACAAGTAAGCCGAAGTAGGAAGATCGATTCCCCACGGACGCAAGACGGAATCATAAACCATTCCCGCTCGAAAGTAGCCAATATCGCCGGTGGGTTCGATATTAGGGCCAACTAAAGAGGAGGCGACAAGTTGGGCGGTGTTTCTATCATTCTGTGGGCTAAAATGGAAGATGGTAGCCGACACGTTGTTCTGGTGGAGTCGTGACATCATGCCGGAAGGCTAGGCGAGAATGACTGGGACGGATGTAAAAAGCAGTAAAACATTGTTTTTTCAAACTTCGTTCACTCTTGTTACCCTCACTGAGGCTTGTCCACAAATGTACCACAACGTGCATGTTTCACGGGAACATGATCGGGGGAAAAGATAATTGAATAGGTTGGTGCCGGCGGGGAAAAGGCAATACTGAGTAGTATATTTTCTAAAAAGAACTTTGACTTGCTCGGCGCTTTGAAACTTGAGTCAAGTTGGGCGCGGCCAGCCGCCAAATGTGAATTGCCAGCCCGGGCTACTCAAGTTGAGAGTCAAGTTAAGGGCACGGTTAATAGTTTGAATGAGTGCCACCGTATGCTGACGCTCTTGAAACAATACGTGAAAGCCGGAGAATGTCTTCTGTCCCAAAGCGTGGCCGACTAACCGAGGCACGGTCACCGTCCAAGGGAAGGCAAGCGAGAGCAGTCACTGAGAAAGGCAACTGCAGTGCCGTACACTGTCAAAAGGTATTATTGTATAATTTGATTCAACTGGAGTCAAAGCCTGTGTCCGGCCGGCCGCATGATACGTGACGCAAACGTATGATCCGATGATAGTACCGGTAAAATGATGATGCGGCTAAAAACCTACTGAAAAAGGCACCCGCTGGTAGCGGGCTGTTGGCCTTTTAAGGCCGGGCTTAACTTGAATTATTAATTAATAAATGAACTTCATATTGATCGAATTCAGGATATTTGAAACAAACTCTGGGGCTGTCACCTTACATAATCATCTTAGTCACGGAGTCACTGTGACTGTTAGCCGGGTTACGGAGGCTGTTACTTACACAGCCTATATGATGATTGAGAATCAAGTTGAGTTGAATGAAGTTCTAAATTTACCAGTACTCAATGCAGACTCATGATGACATGATATCAGCTGATTAAACAGTGAAAGTCACTGACTGTTGATACTCTTAATAACTTTGAACTATTCTGCTAGTATAAGCCTCGGTTTTGCCACGGATAATAATATTAATCTGCAATAGCTGAAAATATTTATATACAATAATCAAATCAATGATGATGACTCGAGAGTCGACACGATTGAGCAGGACATTTTGTCTTTGGCGGATCGCACTGTGGCGGGGCGTCTCAGGCCTTGCGCATGATCCCAACTTTCATACTTCTGATCAGAGTCTGAGACCGCACCCTGTCAAATCGCCCCGCGATGCACTGCTGCTGGTGCCAGGCGGAACCGTGCCTTGCATGATGTGGGTGTGTATGCCACGGTGAGCCTTGTGTGCCTGTGTGCCTGTGTGTACCTGTGTGTGCCAGCCTGTGTGTACCTGTGTGTGCCAGCCTGTGTGTGCCTGTGTGTATGTGCATCGATTCCATTCAAAATGCACACTTATGTCAAAATGTACTCCATTTGCTCTCGCTAAACCCGCCTATAAAGACATAGCTTGGTAATCGCCCTCCGGTGACTCATGCTCTATAATCACATTCGCTCCCTTCTGCCTTACTGACAGCATACATAAGATAGGAGCCAACCAGAGAATGAGGCCCGTCAAAAGCAGAATCAAGTACAACTTCCCCAGGACATCCTTTGCCCAGAAATCGTCGACAGCGGGGATAAGCATAACAACGATTGCTCCCGCCAAAACCCAACTCATTTTGGAAAGCAAGTTGTACATCAAGTTTGTTCCGACACAGCCTGTGTGCCGATAAGCTACTTCACTCGAGACATGTAGACAGAGAGTCAGGAACTGAGTCACAAGAACCACTTGTTGATACAGGGAGGGAGATTTGATGGAGGCCCCTGCGATGAGAGCAACAGCAATGCAGGTCGGTGGTAAGAGCAAGCTCAGCAGCTGCAATCGAGACAGTCGACTGCGCTGCTGATGTCCTCGGTGGGATATCTGCTCCTCACTTAACTCGTTGTGCAGAATCGAACGCTCCGTCATTGTTGGACAGTGCCAGTCGTGCTTGCTGAAAGTCCCGAGCGCGAAAAAATATCAAGTTGGGAAAGGTTGCCGCCATGCAGGTCGTCGAAACACCTTTCCCAGAGACAAACACGAACGTTGCAATTGTTCACGAGATCCTGCAAGAGGCGATAGGCAAGCATACAACACCCACGTGACATCCATGCATGCCAAGAAGTAAAGCTTTCCAATATGCAATCGATTGTACGACAGGCAGACACACCAGGCAGACACACCAGACAAACAGACAGACAACACATACCAACGATACATGCATACACGCATACATGCATACATTCAAGCATTCAAACATTTAAACATGCGTGTGTCTATCTATTTGGTCTGGTCTATCTGTCTGGTCTATCTCTGTCTGTTGGTCTGTCTCTGTCCTATGTACATGTCTCTGTCTGTCTGTCTGTCTGTCGGTGTGTGTGTGTGTGTGTGTGTGTGTGTGTGTCTCACTCTCTCTCTCTCTCTCTCTCTCTCTCTCTTCTTCTTCTTCTTCTTCTTCTTCTTCTTCTTCTTCTTCTTCTTCTTCTTCTTCTTCTTCGTTTTATTGAGAGAACAATTTTACATTGGACTCAGGGAATGTCCACGTGAAAAGTATAGCTAGTAAGTTATACCTTTATCTAAGGTGGAAACCTAGTTATTCTGTTGAGCGTATTAAGGAAGATATTAAATTAGTATTCAGTGGCTCAGTATAAATATTATTATAGTTATTAAAATTAACATTTCTGTTTAGATATATTGTGCGGTGATATTAATATAATTATGTTATGTTATGTATA
>WBZZ01002343.1:10000-12500 GCA_019918135.1 Paulinella micropora | reverse complement strand
GATTTTCAACATCTAAACCCTCTTTCACCTCTCCCCATACATTCCTGAGGTTTGAAGTTGACTTGAGTCCCTAATCGGGATTCTCTAGACCCTCTTTCAGCTCTCCCCATACCTTCCTTAGGTTTGACGTTGAGTCCCTAATCGGGATTCTCAACGATTTTGTCACTCGCGATGTAAACCGGCGGCCCGGTCATACTCGTTCTTGCAAGCACAAAGCAAGCGTTTCTTATTACTGCGGACAATCAAGAGGAAAAATCATCGTTTTTAGTTATAGTTAAGACTCCAAATAAGTACTAGCGATGATGATGCGGATCGGAAAAGTGATTAGTAGATATGATTCACAATTTTAAGTAATGTTCAGAATAAAGATTACCGTAACTAAGTCTAAGTTCAATGTCAGGTCGATTTCAACTGATTGAACTGATTCAGAACAAAGAATTCAAGTTAAGATCATAGTGAAACCTTCTAAGTTCTCTCCGGCGCCGGCGGTCACTAATTAGTCCTTCGATGATTTTGGATATTACCATAGTGACTGTGACAGTGAAAACGTTAGATGGTTATTTATTAATACGTTTACCGTGCCCATTAGTAGCCACTTTTATATATTAGTGGAAAGTATCAAGTTTTATTCGTATAGTCGAATGACCGTAGTTCTAGTCAATGAGTGTAACGGACTTAACGGATATTATTGGCATGGAGAATACGTGACGACTGACTCGACAATAATCATTGAGTGGCAGTTACAGTAACATGACTGCGCATTTTTGTTCAACCACCGTGCGGCAGCGCTACTGCCTCTGATTGTCAGTTCTGCTATTCTACTTGCGGATCAAGTTCAAGTCACGAGTCCGATGATATGTAGTTAGCATGTTTACAATAATTAAAAAAAATTGTGAAATCGGGGCGCAAACTTAATGATCTGCGTTTAAAAAAAAAAAGATTTTTTTCTATGATTGAATCATAGTATATTTGCGTCCGTTGGGCCAAGTTTCGCTCACGTTGGCGGCTACAAATCATGAATAAATATTATTCCTGGGAATTTTTCCTTAGGATCTCTTGTAAATGCTTAATATTAAGATTTAGCCTGAAGTTACCATTAAATAATATTGCTGTTGACATTCAAGACAACAACAAAAATTAGTTTTTCATTTTTGTGTCAGATTTTCATTTTTGTGACAGTTTTTCATTTTTGTGACAAAAATTCAAATTTTCAAATTTAACTGTAACACTGTTTCGCGAAAATTTACGATATTTTGCGGACGAATATAGCCGTTAATTTGAAAAATTCAAATTTTCACCCAAAATCAAAATTCCAACCAAAACTGAAATTCCAACCAAAACAGAAAAATCAATTTTTTTTGTTGTCTTGAATGTCAACAGCAATATCATTACTGAAATGTGAGAGAACAGAGTACTGGTAGGATTCGTTGGGTGTTACATAGCTATGTAACACACAATTACTAATACATCGTTGTTTCGCTCTTGGATTTTATAGAAATTACTCGTGGAAGTGGTTATTATTGCTGACGACATTCAAGACAAAAAAAAATAATGAGTTTTTCATTTTTGAGTCAGTTTTTCGGTTTTCGTTGAAATCTTGGTTTTCATGTATTTTTTCAGTTTTGAATGAAATTTTCAATTTAGTTTGGAACTTCAAGACGGTTGTTAACTTAATATTATTAATAATTTACTAATGAAAAACTTGATTTAGTTATTAATACTACTAATGAACATTAAAAACATAGAAGATGAGCCAATATAATATTAATATGAGTTAGCAATCAGATGATTTAATATTTAATATCAGGAGGCGAGTCACGCCTCAGTTATGGAATACAATGTTCGTACTGAGCAGCTACTGATTCTAAACTGGTTGCGTTTGCAAAAGCCTCTGTATACTACGAGTCTCCGCTAAAAAAGTTCCGTTGCCTCTGTGTGCTCGCATAAATTGCTCAAGTTTACATTAGCAAACATTAACTCACACGGATTAAATTCAGGAGAGTACGCAGGCAGAAATACCAAGCTGATGCCGAGCAGTGCTGGCAGAAGAGCACGCAACAACGGTCTGATTACATTTGCGTAATGAATCTTAGCGTTATCGAGAATTAGGACTTGAATCTCCCGCTGTTAAAAGATTGTTTGCAATACCACCATCCAACAAGCTGTTCAAAAAGTCTGGTGGCATACTATTATTACTACCCAACCTGACTGACAGCAGAGCGCCACCGCGTGGATGGACCAAGGAGGTAAGATACGTGACACTGTAGGTGACATCGACATGCTCAGACATGTCCCTTCCCAGCACTACTCGTGTTCCCCGTGCTGACCTACAATTCAGGGCCGTCGACGATATAAGTCATAATTGCGGAAAGATGCCTCGTCCAGAAATTTGAGACGTGCGGGATCGACTCCCAACACCCAATCTACATCATGATATCCAAACATACGAAGAAGGTTCCGAACTGTATATTTCAGCGGTGACGTAACAGAGGCAACTTTA
>WBZZ01002343.1:2500-7500 GCA_019918135.1 Paulinella micropora | reverse complement strand
GATAACAAGATCGACCGCGCGAGAATAACGTTGTTGCAAGTTACGGACCAGCTGGTGAAGCTGCGAGAAAAGAACATTGTCGGAAAGGGAGAGCCCGGTCAAGGTCTCTCTCTCTCTCTCTCTCTCTCTCTCTCTCTCTCTCTCTCTCTCTCTCTCTCTGGAGTCTCCACACAAGCGTGCATGTTTATTTTTCCCTTTTCTAGGATGGATCGTGAATGATCCAGAGACAGGCAAAACAATCCGATGCAACAGCAAACAAGAGTTCGACTTGGTGGTGAGGCGTTGTGTTGCAGTCGCAAGGATGATCAAGGCTGGCAAAGAATGCAAGGATTGTCTCATCGCTCTATCTGTCTATCTGTCTATCTGTCTATTTATCTATTTATCTATCTATCTATCTATCTATCTATCTATCTATCTATCTATCTATCTATCTATCTATCTATCTATCTATCTATCAGAATCTAATATCTATCTATCTATCTATCTATCTATCTATCTATCTATATATCTATCTATCTATCTATCTACTATCTCTCTCTCTCTCTCTCTCTGTCAGTGACTTTCTCTCTCTCTCTCTCATACCTCCTTTTCAGCTTTCATCTTGGCCACGAATAGATAGATAGATAGATAGATAGATAGATAGATAGATAGATAGATAGATAGATAGATAGATGGATAGATATGTGTGTGTCTGTGTGTGTGTGTGAGAGAGAGAGAGAGAATGTGTCTTAATTATATTATGAATACATTTATAGGAGAAGGAGCAGGAGAAGCTCGCCCAGAAGGCCTTGAAGCGCGAGCAGGTGCTTGAGATGATAAGGCCACAAGGAGAGGTGATGAGGTAATTTATTGTTTGTTCATGATATTGTACATGTCCTGTGCAATTGCAAACTTAGTTTGTCATGAGCATGTAAGGTACGTGTACGTACGCATCCTGATTGTTGTGTGACAGAAGCAAAGTCAAGACGTTTGCGGCGGCCCTGAAGCTGGAGGGAGATCCTGCGAGTTGGTCCAAGGAGATTCTTGCAACCAACGTGGACGAAGCGACTGGGAGGAAGCTCTGCCAAGATGCATTTGCAGCTCAGCGGAAGGATCGTGAGGATAAATCACGAATGATTTCAGTAAATGTCAGTCTCTCTAAACTCCGCCCCCCCCCCCCACCCCCTCTCTTTCTCCCCCTCTCTCTCTCTCTCTCTTTCTCTCTCTCTCTCTCTCTCTCTCTCTCTAGGTTTTTGGTTTGTTTGTTTGTGTGTTTTCAATCACTTGGAATTTAATGAATAAGTTATGTGTACAAAACCTTACATTTTTTGGATTATATTAATTATTTATTAATGTCAATGTTACTAATTGTGAGCAGGAGAGCGACAGACTCGTGGCGAGGTTCGGCCCTGCCGCCCGGCAATCTGCAAAGAAAGAAAAGAAGAGATGTTACTTCTTGGATCAAGTTGAAGCGATAACTGCGCTACCAGAAGCAATCCCGAAGCGAAAGCAACGGCGGTTGAAGAATCTTTACGCATCCAGGGATTAAAAAAGTGTTGGGACCTTTAGCAGCAGCTATCACCGGAGCTGATCCAAGTCCTCCTCCACTCGAGCTTGGCAAAGTGGGCACGCAGAAAAGAGCACTGGAGGTGGTAGAAATATTAACATCTGACTCCGATGACGAAGCCCACAAGAAACGTACGAAAAAAGCCAAGAAAGAACCAAGCGCCAAAGTGGAGCGGCCTGAAGATTGTTTGTTCTCTCCATTCCAAGTGAACCTGCCTGCAGACATCAAGGAGAAGGAGTCACTGTGGTCTTGCGAAGTGTGTACTTTCAACGAAAATCCCGAGAATTTCCTTGCTTGTAAAATCTGCGGGAACCCACGCTTCTCTGACGAAACAGATTGCTCCGTTAAGGTAGAGGAGCAACTTTTCCTTTCTTTCAGCGACGACGACAGCGACTACAACCCTGCAGCTGACAGCGGCAAGAAGTCATGCCTAAATTCAGCGTCGCTTTCTTTCAGCGACGACGACAGCGACTACAACCCTGCAGCTGACAGCGGCAAGAAGTCATGCCTAAATTCAGCGCCGCTTTCTTTCAGCGACGACGACAGCGACTACAACCGTGATAACGACAAGAAGTCTTCACTTCGCAGCGCAAGCAAACCAGACGAGAAGTCTTCACTTCCGATTGAGAATTCGAAATGAGTATTACGTTTCGAGAAAGGCAGCGACAGCAACTCTGACAATGCCAGCAGCAAAGGTCCTAGCCACGAACTCGGACAATCAACGGATAGCGACTCGGACAGACAGCGCAGTGACAAGCAGAAAAAACTCATGTGGAAGCTCATCGGAGGAACAGGAGAAATAAGTGAAGCTGAGGCAACAAAGTTTGCTGAGCACATTACCGTCAACGACGCTGCAAAATATAAGGGTGGAACAAAGGAAATCAACAAATTGCTCAACTCGTTGGATTTACCTGCTTTGGATTGCATAGCCTCATTCAACATGTCGGGGTATGGTTCAACTTGGCGCTCAGTTTCAGCTGGCCTTGGCAGAGTCGTCGGTATCAAACTAACAATTCTGCTAAATGATGTCAAGGCAAAAAGTAAAGTTCTTTGGCACGTTTACGGGGTCAAAGATGCAAGCCAGAAAAATGCTGCCGCAAAGGAATGAGTCAAGATGAAGTTCGAGCCTTCGTGGGTTTTGAAGCAGGGAATTGAAGAAACGGAGGAGCTACCATATGAAAAAATTACGAAGGAAAACAACGACAACAGATACGAAGCATACGTTGTGGGGGTCGACGCTGAAGATCGTCTGATCGACACTTTTCATTTGGAAAACGACATGATCTCCACTGCAGATCAGCAACAACTTCTCAGGAATGAGTTGAAGGCACGGGCAGTTAAGGCCCCCCCACGAAGTGAAACTTGGTCGTAAGCTGATCTGAAACAGTAGCTATAGTCTAAACTAAATAGTCTAGACTAAACTAGTGAGTAATCAGCCTGCCTCTATGGCTAGTATGGGTGGCTAATATTAATATTGTATTCAAACAGTAATTGCGTAAATTGTAATTTTATTAAACACTAGTGACATAATTTAAGTTCAATTCTATTTTATTATTACGAGGTACTAATAATTATTAATCAATATTAATTATACTATTAATATTAAATTATGATTTGATAGTAAAATACTGTAATAGTTTGAACGCGAACAAAAAATGAAGATGATTGTCACGTTAATAATAATATTAATATTAATATTAATATTATACAAAATCAGAATTCTGGCAGCCAAAAAATGAAAATCAACACAAAACTTAAATTTTCCGAGACCAAAAATGAATTTTTCATTCAAAACCAAGATTTCAACCAAAACCAAAAAACTCATTATTTTTTTTGTCTTGAATGTCGTCAGCAATATGCTCCTTGGGGGGGGGGGGGGGGGGGAGACTCCAGTCGCCAAGAGGGAGCATTGTTGACATCGGTAGGGGTTGTTTGTTGAGTTTCTCGAAGGGTTGGCAAGGACGATGTTATTACTGTGACTTGCAACGTGTAGTAGCCAGGGGTTTCGGAAACTGTATCATGTTATATCGTATTATTGTAACTTTTGAACACTGACCTCCTCCCACTTGCAGCCGGCAGGCCGCCCTCAGACGGTACTGATGAGTGCCACCCGGCAGCGGGCGGCAACAAGTTGGTATGTAGTAACATCACTGGCACTGTGCATTGACTACTACCGTGACTACAGCCCCCGCCGGTTAGTCACCTAAGTTGTTTTTTTTTTTTCAAGTTAACGCAACTTGCAGGGGCACGGTGACTTCACAGTTTTATTGTATTATACTACTGTGACATATGATAATTTAATAAGCCAAACTCGACTGAAAAACTCGGAGTTGAATAGTGACTTACCACTAGCCGCCGCCCTGAGTAGGCCCTGAATCATACTAGTTGAAGGACTCTGAGCGGCGCCTCAGTGGGAAGCGTCACCTAAGAGGAGTCACGGCCCGGGCCGGGACTCGGAACTCAAGTTGAAATGGAAGTGATACTAGTCCCGTGGCGGGGCAAGAGTTATTAATACAAAAAGAGAAAAAAATTATGAGGTGACTTGAGTTAAAAAAAAAGGCAGCCTCCGACACAGTCACACAAGTTTCAAGTCATGCAGAGACCGGTGACGCAGTTTACAATCCTTTAACGACTCATGCCGGGCAGGGATACTTTATTGAAACAGTGCTTGCGTAAAACTGTGGCACGTCAGTTGCAACTTGCTTTCAATTATTATAATGGAGTATAGCAACGTAAGTTTCTGCACTCCCAGGCCTAAGTGGCACACTTTCAAGTCACGGCTAATTGCACTTAATAATGACAAAAAAAATAAAAACATAAGGGACCGTCACTCATTGTTACAGTAAAAGACTAAACGGAGAACTTAATATAAATAAAATTGCTCTCTCACGTAGGTTTATTGCGCGCGGGCGAGATGCACGCAAACAGTTGAGTGAACAAATTTGCGGGGGAAAGCAAAATGTTTTCCCGCCGCTCCGAGCCGCAACCCCTCGCTTTCCTTTTTTTTTTTTCTTTTTTTTTTTTTTTTTTTTTTTTTTTTTACCACTTTGTTTTTCTCATCTTTTTTCTTTTTTCATTTTTTTTTCACGACGACGATTGCTGTTGTTGTTGTTGTTGTGTTGTTGCTGTCGTCCGTCATAGTATTTTTTTTGGGTTAATTTTTCTTCCGCGATCCAGGAGCATTCCCTACTTCAAGTTCTATAGTCACCTACGCCCCGCTTAGCTGATTATGTTGCCCTGACTACCTTCAAACGTCCAATCTTCCAACTTTGAAGTCTTTTCTTTCTCATTCAACGTTTTGAGATATGAACACGGTTGAGCAATTCGCTTGCAGCCTCAGAACAGTGTGTGTGTTTGTATATATATATATATAAATATATATATGTATGTATGTATATATGTATGTATGTATGTATGTATGTATGTATGTATGTATGTATGTATATATATATGT
>WBZZ01002342.1:12500-21741 GCA_019918135.1 Paulinella micropora | reverse complement strand
CTGTGCCAGGGCGGGCCGGCCCGCGACTATGGCGCCGACGCAGAGGTTGCGCCAAGAACTGCTGAGCCTCGTCGGGGACAAGCTGCGGCTCGGCGTGCCAGGGACCGTCCACACCGGCCACGATTTCCTGTACGTGCCCCCAACCAGTTATGAGGCCCCGCACTATAAGGGCGACGTGTTTGAAGCACCCAAGAACAGGCTGCACGGTCTGGCAGCACACTGGAAGTCGGCGTGCGTGGACGAGCTGACCGGACAGTCTACGCGTCGTCCGCGCCCTTGCCGAAGGCTTCCTGAGCCTCAAGCGGGAATTCAGGGGGCAGGAGAGCGCGCCCGGACGCGCGCCCGGGGGGAGGCCGTGCCCGGTCTCTACATAGAGGCGACTGGGTGTGTCAGCTCCCGCCGCGCCGATGCTGGTCCCGCCACGCCTCTCCCGCGGATGACGATTTGTCCGAATCTTTACTTTCCCCGGCGCAGAGCCGGCCAGGTGCGGGTTGCTACTTTGATTCCCGCTCCAGACTAAAGCTAAGTGTTGATCAGCGTCATAAATATTTTTTTTTTAATTTATGAATAAAAGGACAACAATTGAAAAAAAACAGATTTTTTTTTTCGGTCGCTAGCTGTACTCAAGATCCTTACCTTTTTTTAAACATTCGCGGCCTACTCTTTTCTCTCTCTCTCTCTCTCTCTCTCTCTCTCTCTCTCTCTCTCTCTCTCTCTCTCTCTCTCTCTTCTCTCTCTTCAGTTTTTTTGGCTAGAGGGGCGCGACGGGGTGTGAATCCTTTGGACAGGCCGTCACTGCATGCTGTCATAATCGTTCCAGGGTCCAGCGTAAAAAGCTCGTCGCTAGGCCGCCTGGCATAATCGTCAAAAGTATCTGTCTTCTTGTTAAAGGTGATCTTTTTTCTAGCTACAGAAACAAAACCCGGCCAAGAGACAGAAAGCAAAAAAACAGGCACACGCCCAGAATCTCCAGGCGGCGCCGCCGCGCGGGTGCCGCCGGCTGTTGTAGCAATTGGTTGGCGTCGCGCGCCAGGGACACCCTGCGACGGGCGCTGACGGCACTTGTCGCCAGCATTTGTCGTCGGCGGGTAGTGCCAACAAAAATGTCTACGCACACAACCAGCCAGAGCGTGGAATTCGGCGCTCGCCAGCTGATGTTAGCAAAAGGATCGTCCAAACAAAAGTAGGTGCAGGCAACGGACGGTTGCGTGTTGTTCACCCACCCGTCCGCCGAGGCCAGCAGAACAGCGGGGCCGCCTGCATTCTCTTCTTCCCAGATTTGCAGCCAGAACTGGGTGGGTGTGAATTGATAGGGGCTGTCGGACCGTGCCAGCCAACAGGTACGCCCGAACAGGCCATCTGCGCTTAGTGCCAGGGTCTGGGACAGCTGGGATGGCGCACAGCCAGAAGCATTTTCGGTGGAGAGCGAGAGCGACAAGTTAGCCTCGTTGAGCCAGACTAGCGTGCACCAGTTCTGGGGTTGGAAGGCAAATTCCACGTTGAGCGCGCCGGAGCGGTGCTGTTCTGGTTGTCGTAACCAAGTACATAGCGCAGAATCGACCCCCCGCTCGCACAGCCAGGAGCCTGGCGTGGCTGGACCAGCGCTGGGTGCAACTGACGACGTCAGGCTGGCAGAGCCCTACAGTCGCTAGATCTCCCCTGCCCAGAATAGCCCGTCGCCTGGCGCGGGATCCAACGGCCAGGGCCACAGAGAAGTGTGGAAACCGGTCAGAAATTCTATAGTGCTCCAGATCTCGTTGTTGGCAATGTCTACCCCCCAAGCTGTAATCAAGGCGTCGGCCCCGGATGGAGTGTAGTTCAGCGCCGAAAACGGTATCTCGATCGTGAGGGAGGCTTCGTTGGCACAGCTCGAACGTAGCAGCAGCACAAACGAGCCACAGTCGCTACAACTGCAACGTACAGTCGCTTGCCACACAGTGCCAAAAAGACAACCGGTCGGTTCCGAGTTTTGAATAACTACCGTGCTATTGGTGCAATTATCTGCTTGCACCCTAGCTGCGTTCAGCGTACCCAGGGCTGGGGCACTGCTATTAAAAGCTGTAGGGAGACGAAGGAAGCTTCTACCCGCACGCTCGTGCTCTCTAGCCACGGCGAGGGCCAGGCCGCGTTGGCAGGGTTTCGTCGGAGGGCCCGGCACGGGCCGCACTGGCTGCTGTTGTAAACTGTCAACGGGCGCTGTGCAAACAGCGGGGATTGCAGATGGAGACACGGAAGCTGGCGGCGATACGGTCGAGGCGATACGGTTGAGGTTGAGACTGAAGGCGTCACGGTCGAGGTCGACAGCGAGGGTGATACGGTTGAGGGCGCGGTTGATACTGAAGGCGTTGTTGAAGGCGAGGTTGACACTGGAGCGTTGTTGAAGCGTTGTTGAAGGCGAGGTCGACCGCGAGGTTGACACTGGAGGCGTTGTTGAAGGCGAGGTCGACCGCGAGGTTGACACTGGAGGCGTTGTTGAAGGCGTTGTTGAACCCGAGGTTGAAGGCGAGGTTGACACTGGAGGCGTTGTTGAAGGCGAGGTCGACCGCGAGGTTGACACTGGAGGCGTTGTTGACAGCGAGGTTTGAACCCGAGGTTGACACTGGCGGCGTTGTTGAACCCGAGGTTGACACTGGTGGCGTTGTTGACACCGAGGTTGACACTGGTGGGTGTTGTTGACCCGAGGTTGAACCGAGGTTGACACTGGTGGCGTTGTTGACACGAGGTTGAACCCGAAGTGACACTGGTGGCGTTGTTGACACCGAGGTTGGCACTGAAGGCGTTGTTGAAGGCGTCACGGTCGAGGTTGAACGCGAGGTTGGCACTGAAGGCGTTGTTGAAGGCGTCACGGTCGAGGTTGAACGCGAGGTTGGCACTGAAGGCGTTGTTGAAGGCGTTGTTGACAGCGAGGGCGTAGCCGGCGGGGATGCAGACCAAGAAGCTTGGAGAGGGGCATGTGAGTCTGCCCTGTAGAGTTTGCTACTCTGGTATCGTAAACGTACGGCGCATGCAAATGAGCACGGACAGAAGGCAAACGCTCGTGTCGCTAGTAACCAAAGCGCAAAGAAAGTTCTCCAAAACAAAAGAAAACGTAGCTTAAACATTGCCCCGGGACTTGTGTGCACACGAACTAGGCTTGATCTGCAAGGGGGGCGGCGACTGGCTCGTGGCGCCCAAGGACGACGGGGTGCGCGTGTTGGTGATGTTTTTGCGGGGCAAGTGTTTTTTTATTAAGCGGGAAAGGCCGTACGTGGAGGACGTAGAGCCAGACGCCCCGTTTGACGAGAGCGACGAGATATTTTTCTGCTAGAACGCGGAGTTGGTCCAGGCCGCCAACGCGCGTTTATTGCGCGTTTGCGACCTGTTAGCCTACGGCCAGCAGTCGCTGTTCGGGCTGCCGCTCGACCAACACGTCGCGGACAGCGCCAAGTGGCCCGTGCGCTGGCTCCGGAAGCCCGGGGGAGGCACTGCCAAAACGGGCGGCCCCCCAATAGTAGCTACCCCCCAGCAGGTCGTAGAGGAACTGATGCGCCAGAGAGGGGGCTACCGCCCGCAAGCTTTATTTGCGACTCACCGGCTGCCACAACCACGAAGGCGTGACTCACGTCGGCCTCGCGTACTCGGTCCACAGAACGAGCTGGCGCCCATCACCAGAGGAGGAAGAGGAGACCGCCCGAGCGCCAACCTGGCGCTGTTCAATGCGGTGGCGCCGACGTCGTCGCCCGGCATCTGGAGATCCAGCTCGCTGACACAGGGGCCCCGCACCTGCTGCTTAGGCGCCAAAAGGACAAGCCGAATTTCCATACGACGCTATGCAAGCGCTACGCGCCTCGGCGGCGGGGGTCGGGCTGGAAGAACGTCCTGGCCCTGCTTGCGACTGCCGCAGACGAACAAAAGGCTACCAGATCAACAACAACCACAACAACCACAACAAATCAATAAAAAAAGTTAAGGCTTCGCGAGTTTTTTTTTCTTTTAATGGAACACAGTCTTTTTAAAAAAATTAAGTTCCGGGTGGAGAGAAGGAGGCTTAGCCTTCTTTGTAAAAGTCTTAAGCACCCCCCCCCCCCTAGCTTGAGAATTGTGGGCCCTAAACAATTTTCAGGCGCGGTCCCAGGGTGTCCAGAACCTCCCTTAAATGATCTTGTTCGGACAGGTGCCTAAACATAGCGAAGGTTGTTGCCCTCATAGTCGACACAGGCTCCTGGGCCGTGGAAAGCACCTTTTCTCACGCGCTGTCATGATACATTTCTGCCGGAGCATAAATACCAAGAGCAGCCAGGGATGGCTGATCCTGCGTGAAAACTGTAGATCGTTCCGGTTTTGGCTGACAGTGACCAGCAAGGCCCGCACCAACGACAACAGAAAGCAGCTCCCTTCATCGTCCTGATCCGCTGTGTCGTGCCCGCCGATGGCATTCTCTGCACTTTGTACTGTATAGACTAACTTTTGTTCTTTGAGGGCTCGGGCTAAACTGTCGCACACTCTGGGTTCGACACGTGCGTTTGGGTCGTATACAAAGATAGTGTTGCCCTCCTTGAAAAAAAACTATGTAATGATCATATTTTTCGTTTGGAATTTTCTGTATGACCAGGAACGTAGTGTACCATCGTAGATCGCCGCTAGATATGTTGATGGTATTTCTGTCTACATCCAAAACCGCTTCGCGCGGGCACAGCCGCGCAAAAGGCCGTTTGTGACCGTGTGTGAATCTGGAAAGCAACGACAGCAGATCCGAACTCTGTCTGGAATAGACTCCGCCGAGCTCAGAGTCGTAGTACTCGATCAGCTCCATGCCAAAATAGATGTAGTCGTCCTTGTACCCAACGTTGCGCTGCCAGTTATATTTGTCTGTGTCCCCCAATTCGCGCAGCCACCAAGCCAACACCCGGGCCTCACTGTTTGCGACTTCTATGGGAAGGTCCCAACCCAGCGCCAACGGCAAGTTCCTGTTCCAAAGCGGTTGTCCGAGAGCGTTGGCACCCCAGCGATCGCTGCACAGCACGGGGGCCCGAAAGTCGATCTCACAGTCGATGAACTCGCTGTGCGTCAGGGATGCGGCGTAGCTCCAGGCAAAAGCAAAGGCGCGCGGCAGTGGATGCAACGGTATGACGGCAGGGTTCCGCAGGCGTCGTCGTATGTGTTGATATGTATGTACGTCGTCTTCGACGCTGCCGGATGCGCTTTTCTTCTCGTCTTCTTTGTTGCTTTGCCGCAAGCATCTGTCTGCTGCCAACCAAAACAGCTTGAAGAGCTTTTTTAGACCGTCGCCCCCTAAGGTGCGGGGATAGCCGGGCACTTTGTATCCAAACCGGGTTTCTAGCACGGGCCAAGGCCGGAGCGGCACTATTGGTTCTCCATTTGAGGTGACCTCCCATTGCAGTGCCTGGTCCAGCGCCGAAGCCCAGTAGTTCAACACTTGGTTGATGTGGACGGCCCTTGGTGGCAGCCCTGCTAGCTTCAGCACGCGCCGCGTCGGGTCGCTGTTAATCGATTGGCACGCTTTGACAAGCTCTGTGTGGCTGCTATCTAGCGACAGCCAACACAGGCGATCGCGGTTGAAAAGTGTGTCAATATCTGTGCGGTGAGTTTGTAGATCATGCGCTAGCAGTTTGGTCCTGGCACGCAAGTCGACACACTGCAAATGTCGGCCTCTGAACAGCACCACCACGCGGCGGAGCGTGTCGAGGTCTTCGTACCAGCGTTTGCTTGACAGCAAGCGCCGCCGCGTGTCGAGGTCTTCGTACCAGCACTTGTTTGACAGCAGCTTCAACAGCTTCGTGAATCTGGACCAGGGCATTGGACCCAGCATGTTCCACTGTTCGAGGCAATGCAGCCCTGCCTTCACAAGCAAAGTTGAATTTTCTATCTTGTCCTTAACCTCCCGGAGGCACAGTTCTATTATTTGGCACGACCAAAATGAACCCTCCGCTGCTCGCGCCAGCAGATTTTTCCTCGGCCTGTTTGTGACGCTTGATACCGCGGGAGCAGAATTTACAACTCGTTCCCGTTTTGTTGGCTAACATTTTAATAAAACTATGACAGACTTTCTTTTCTTTTTTTTTTAACCAACAAAAAAAAAGAAAAGCCTGAGAGACCCGAATCACTTTGCTCTCCACTCTTTTGCCCAGACTCTTTCCCTTCCTCCCCCCCCCCCCCCCTCCCTCCCGTGTCCCTCTCTCTCTCTCTGTCCGCCCTCGTGCCCTTTTGCTTTTTCCTTTCTCCCGATTTTTTTGCTGCCCAAGCCAGATTTCCCGTCAGAAACGCGCACGTAGGCGTTGCGCGCCCTACAATAGCGGGTGAGTAAGAATTTTTTTTTTGTAAAGGAAGACAGCACCTGTTTGCAGAATTAGTTCCGGGGGAGACTTAGCCCCCCTGACCCCTCTTTCTTGCAAAAATCTTTAGCCTAGGAGCGAGCGTCTCAGGCGCGGTCCCAGGGCGTCCAGAACCTCCTTCAAATGATCTTGTTCGGGCAGGTGCCTAAACATGGCGAAGGTTGTTGCCCTCATAGTCGACACAGGCCCCTGGGCTGAGGAAAGCACCTTTTTCTCACGCGCTGTCATGATACATTTCTGCCAGAGCATAAATACCAAGAGCAGCCAGGGATGGCTGATCCTGCGTGAAAACAGTAGATCGTTCCGGTTTTGCCTGACAGTAACCAGCAAGGCCCGCGCCAATGACAAGAGGAAACAGCTCCCTTCGTCGTCCTGATCCGTGGTGTCGTGCCTGCCGACGGAACTGTTCTCTGCGCTTTGTACTGTATAGACTAATTTTTGTTTTTCGAGGGCTTGTGATAAACTTTCACACACTTGGTGGCCCACACGTGCGTTTGGGTCGTATACAAAGATAGTGTTGCCTTCCTTGAAAAAAACCATGGAATGATTACATCTTTCGTTTGGATCTTCCTGTGAGACCAAAAAAGTATTGTACCCTCGTAGATCTTTGCTCGATATGTCGATGTTATTTTTGCCTACATTCCAAACCGGTTCGCGCGGGCACAGCAGTGCAAAAGGCAGTTTGCGGCCGTGTGTGAATTTGACAAGCAGCGACAGAAGATCCGAACTCTGTTTATCATGGACTCCGCCGAGCTTGGAATCGTAGGACTCGATCAGTCCAATGCCAAAGTAGACGTAGCCGTTCTTGTAGCCAACGTTGCGCTGCCAGTCATATTGTCGATGTCGCCCAGTTCGCGCAGCCACCAGGCCAGCATATACATACATACATACATACATACATCAAACATGCAAACATACATACATACGTACACACACACACACACATACATACATACATACATACGTATATATACATACGTACAAACATGCAAATACATACATACATTTGCTCTATGAAACAATCACTGGTAGGTCGTTATGCAGTTTCGCACCAACAATTCTTCTGTTCGTTTCGCGCAGCTGCAAATTCTAACGTAATCAGCGTTATGTTTTTGCTACTTTAAATTTGTGGGCCGGCCGGGTTCTAAGGCAAACTCTAGCAAAAGATTTCTGCACGTGTCCCAGCCTCGTCTCGGCGCTTTTCATATCGTTTGCACTCCACGTGTATCTTTTTTGACTGGTTGACTGGCACGACCTATCCACGTGTCACCGAGCTACGCTCCCGCCCGAAACCACTGTACCATCGATACGTCGCAGGCCAAAGGGCACGTGTTCTTGTGCGCACTCCAGCGCCTTGGCTCACTGTAAATGCCGCCCTACAATGTGGCTGATAGGATAAAAAAAGCTAAGCAGTGCATCAATATAGCGCACGGGAACAGAACACTAGTACAACTATTTACGTTCTTGCACCGCCCGGATTATGCCGCTATGAATCATTGATGTGTCCGCCCTATCATACAAAAAATAGTTCTTTCCAACACGCTTCATGCACAAAGTAAATTGTAACAGAGTAAATTCTTAAAATCGGACCTGCAGCCGATTTTATTAATAAGAATTAACACGTCTATAGCTATCCGTGGAGACAAGCCTTCTCAACACAGACACAAAATACTCTTATTCTCACTCTCCCCGCAAACTAGCGTAAGAGGGATAACTTGGACCGGTGACCCATGGGACACGAAGTGTTTCAACCGAAAAACACCGCGCGGCCGCCCGGTGTGGGCGTAGTATACTATGAGAAGTTATTTCTCCTCAACTTCAATGAATAATTACTTGAATCGCTTCATGCTCAGCCAATTCTGCTTTTTGTGGCTGCAGTAGCTCGTTTGAAAGTTCTCATCAAGGTCTTTTAACGAGCTATCGCAACGTTTCTGCCACAAAGATCGGCTGAGAAGAGGCGCTTTAAGTGATTGTTCATGGTAGTTATGGACCAAAAACTTCTTATAGTAAGACGATGATCATGATTTGCCTTCTTTGCAAATAGGCAGACTACTACCGTAACCAATATGAGTATACTTCGGAAGGCAAATGCAAATGAATACACAGTCTGTGACATTTTAGCAGAGGGTTTATTGCCTGGAGTTCGTCGAGAGCTCTGCACACACCAGAGGACATATTGCTTGATATGTATGCATGCATATAAGACGTGTCTCACAAGAAAATGGTCACTTTTGATTTTCTTTTTTCCTTTCTGAGAAGAAGGCCGAGATAGCTGGCTTCATTCCATGTGCGTACAGTGCAGGCATCCAGAAAATAGCATATTATTGCACATATGCTATGGTCTACATTCTACATCAACATAGACAGAAAGTAATAGAATGTTGGGAAATACGGGATCAATTCTGGTACCTCAACCTCCTTTTCCTTGATTTCTGTCAGAATTCAAGGGGTGTATATCTATGCATAAGCTCTCCGTTCTCTAATGCGACCTACTATGGTCTTCCTATGCCTTTATCTCGAGGTGAGCAACATAAGAAAGTTAGCATTCTTCTCACTAAGAAAGCACCAAAATCGACGTCTTTCGTTTTCCCGTTCTTGTCCAGAGGCACCGGACTCAATCTACTTTATTCCTTCAGTCTCTATGCCAGTCAGAGATATTGCATGTGCTTTATCAGCGATATAGCTCACCGCATTTGGTTGAGACAGAAAGATCAAATCCGTCATGTTTCCGGTTGTTTGGAGGTAGGTCACTTTTTGAATTTGGAGATCTTTCATTTGTGAACTGGAAAGGGCTGGATGTCTGGGGGCAAGATGGGCCGTAGGGCTTGCGTAGGGACGCTCCGGGACACCCCTCGGAAGGGACATCCCGCGGCATTCCTGCTCAGGAGAAATCGAGATCGAGGAACATC
>WBZZ01002342.1:2500-7500 GCA_019918135.1 Paulinella micropora | reverse complement strand
AGGAATATTGGTCTCAACCCAAGCATCCACACCCAATTGAACATGTAGGCCAGCATGAACACGATCGTGAACACATTCGGATCCTACAAGAAAGTGAACATCACGCATCGTAAGGGGATGACAGCAAGGACGTAGTTACATAGTTCAAATATCAAGACATGGCAAGGTGTATTGAACTTGTACCAAGCTAATTGTATCTTTCTATCTAGCCAGATGCATAAAATATGTGGTGGCAGAAGGGTTCTGTATTCATGAAGTTAGGAAATATTAGCAATCCGAGCAGGGTTAGTTTGACTTTTGATTTTGTCTCGAAGGAATATCAGCAGAAAAGCAAAGTGTATGTCAGTAGATAGGTGGGGCATATATTTTATATATAGCTGATAGAAAAGAGAAAGAAGAAAGGCGGTTCAAGATAGATAGATAGATAGATAGATAGATAGATAGATAGATAGATAGATAAGATAGATAAGATAGATAAGATAGATATGTAATTTTGCTGTTGGATCTAGGGGCATCGGATAGCATAAAAGGCATAAGCGCCTTTTACTACCGAGCAAGAACAAGCTGCACCTCACAAGCTGCGCATCAACCATCCGCTCGGGTTAATGCCCGGTTCAAGCCGACAGGTAGCCGAGCCCGAGAACGAACAGAACAGCCACGTGCCCCCCCAGGGGCGTGTGCAAAGAGATTGAAGGTCACCCTGGGCTGAGCTTTCGGGAGTTGCACGCTCGTTACGCTGGTCACCCACTCCTTACTTTATCCTCGGCTCCATCAACCCAACGCGTCATGTTCCCAAGGTTGAGGGTTTGGACCATCTGTTCGTCCTGCGGCGCGCGAGAAATGCGCATTAAGGAGCCGAAAATCAACGGCGGGCACAATGCCGTCGTCGCAAAATGGGGCCTACTCTAAGAGCAGAGAACGTTGCCCGGTCGTCGTTCCATACCTCCTGGCTAACTGCAAGCAAGCAGTGACAGGGATAGATAGATAGATAGATAGAGAGAGAGAGAGAGAGAGAGAGAGAGAGATAGATAGATAGATAGATAGATAGATAGATAGATAGATAGATAGAGCTAGCTTGCCCGATTGATATTGCGCCGGGGGGCTGGAGCAGCATGAGTAGGGGCCTGTTCCTATTACGACGTTCAAGTTGCAACATTGCTCTACTTTGAGCTCATCGTTCTTCATCAACTGTAGTGCTGAGACAATGGTGAATGCATCGTTGGATGGATGAATGAATAGATAAATAGATAGATAGATAGATAGATGGATGGATGGATGGATGGACAGACAGACAGATAGAAAGACAGATCGCGGCACCCAGACCGACAGAAGGATGGATGGACGGATAGATAGATAGATAAGATAGATGAATAGATAGATAGATAGATAGATAGATAGATAGATATAAAGAAAGAAAGAAAGATCGAAAGAAAGAAAAATAGAAAGAAAGAAAGAAAGAAAGAAAGAAAGAAAGATAGATAGATAGATAGATAGATAGATAGAAAGATAAAAAAGAAAGAAAGAAAGAAGAAAGAAAAGAACGAAAAAAGGAAAGAAAGGAAAGCAGGAAAGAAGGAAGGAAGGAAGGAAGAAGAAGTTTGAGAGATTTAAAATGGAGGGGAAAATACGTGAACATGAGGGGGCTATCGTTTGAGAACGGAAGGAAGAAGAAGAAGTTTGAGAGATTTAAAATGGAGGGGAAAATACGTTTCCCAAGCATCAAAAGAAGAAAATCGTTATTACGAGGAATTTCCCTCATATAAAGCATCTTTCTGCCTCATGCTTAGGCTATTTTGTTCATCCACCCTGTATGACTGTCTAGATTACGAACAATACACTTATTACGTGGTTTCATGCAGATAAACACTTATGTATTTATATTGGCATACAGGAGTTTTGTCAGGCGTGTCAATATGAGTGCTTGTATAAATGGCAGTGACCTCGCCATCATGATGGTCCGCGTACAGGAAGGGAAGCAACACGAGTTGAATGGCCACATCAATCGCCTTGAATACGGCTATTGCAATGGCTATCGCACCCCCAGTTTCAGTGATGGCGCACTTGACCTCATACCAGAGCTTCCAGACGTAGTAGATCACCCCGGCAATACAGGTAACTGTCGATATGGCGCGATCGAACTACAAATCATATTCGCGAGCGTGTAACATATTCCATGATTTTTTTTGAGAGAAATTACATTAACGCTCACAAAACATGCATCGCCGTTCTGGCGCGCGCGGGGTGAGATTGCAGCTTTGAATTCCTGTTCCCGTAAAATATTCATGAAAATCAGGTAATTACAGCCTGTAAAACAGTACGAAGAAACAGCACGAACCCAAGCTAGCAATCAGACCTGTTGATTGATGATGGACCCATCGTCATGTTCAAAACACCGAACAGATCTCAAGTTGCACGCAAACAAAACTCCGCAGAATATATGGATAATATGAGCGATGATCTTCACTGCATCTCCACCATACGCATCATCGCTTCTTCCCGCCTTTACGGTCCAGTAAGTCATGCTCGCGAGTGGAATGCAGCAAAAAAAAAAATTGATTATTTTCATTATTTTCTGACACGTACACGCATCTTGTTGCTGCTGTTGCTGTTGGTGTCGTAGTAGAAGCGCCGCGCAACAAATCACAGAGAACCACAACCCAACGAAACTGAATCGCATACGCAAGGACAGGCAGCCAGAGAGAGAGAGAGAGAGAGAGAGAGAGAGAGTGGAAGCTCCAGAATCGAAAGAGGCGGAACTAAATAAATGCATAAGAGTATCAGCATGTGGTGTTTGTGAGCTCATGACAGCGGGCCGGGGGGGGGGGGGTACGCTATTATAACCACGGCAGGGACGAAAATCGGTTTTTCCATTCCAAAACCCTGAGCACAATTACTTCATTAGAACATATGCAAAGATGCACACCACGCACAAACAAAAGCAAAAGCATGAAACTCACTCACTGTCCCACTTACTCTATCATTCTGTAAGATAAGATATGTAAGGTAAGGTAAGGTAAGACAAGACTATCATTCTGTAAGATAAGGTAAGGTAAGACAAGACAAGACATGACAAGACAAGAGAATACAAAACGCTGAGTCCCACTCACACCACGATTCTGTAAGAGAAAATAAGATAATTAAGGTCTGGTTAGGTAAGGTAAGGTATGACACTACACAAGACAAGACAAGAGAAGACAAAAAAAAAGACAAGACAAGACAAGACCAGACACAATAAGATAAGATAAGATAAGATAAAATAAGATAAGATAAGATAAGATAAGATAAGGTAAGATAAGGTATGATAAGACAAGGTAAGGTAAGGTAATGTAAGGTCAGGTAGGTAAGGTAAGGTATGGTATGGTAAGGTAAGGTAAGGTAAGGTAAGGCAAGAAAAGACAAGATAAGACAAGATAAAACAGGATAAAACAAGATAAAACAAGATAAAACAAGATAAAACAAGGCAAGATGACACGAGACGATACGAGGCAAGACAAGACAACAAGACAGACAAGACAAGACAAGACAACACAAGACACAAGACAAAACAAAACAAGGCAAAACAAGGTAAAGCAGGTCTGACAAGGCAACACAAGGCAACACAAGGCAAGACAATGCAAGGTAAAGTAAGGTAAAGTAAGGTGAGATAAGAAAAGATATTCTGCACCTGCGACGAGTCCTCCGACGACTCGTTATGTGACATGGAATAAGCGTCCATGCTTGCTGCTGCTGAACCGGACCTCAACGCCCAGACCAAGCTCTCCAACACCTTCTGCAAATACATGCAGCGAATAGCTCCATGGAAGCATATGTTTACATGTATGTATGTACGTACGTAATTTAGGTATGTATGTATGTATGTATGTATTTATGTATGTACGTGTGTATGTATGTAACATATGTATGTATGTATGTATGTATGTATGTATGTATGTATGTATGTATGTATGTATGTATGCATGCATGTATGTATGTATGTCTGTCTGTCTGTATGAGATCTTGTATGCATGTATGGTATGTCTGAATGTAAGTATGCATGTATGTAGGTGCGTATGTACGTATGTATGTATATGTACACGAGTTATGACAGGGGGATGGGTGAGTGGAGGGGTGAGTTGCACAAGGAAAAATACAAATAAAGCAAAAAAGCTGAAGAGACAACTGAGACACAGCCAGTAAGGGACCGGAGGAGCCTGCGGTCACTTGATGGTTTCCCCGAGGGAAAAACTCGTGGGGAGTTGTTTGCGCGGATGGTTCTGAATGGATATTTGAATTTCCAAATCTTATGTCCACCCAAACAACTCCCAAAAAAATTTTGTGGAACCGGGAAGTTGTTTGCGCGGATGATTCTGAATGGCTATTTGAATATCAAAATCTTGTGTCCACCCAAACAACTCCCCCAAAAAATTTTCATGTTTTGCGGAACGGATAAACACCAAGCTGGCTTTTGGTTCTCACATTCACAAACTAGACAAATTCTCTGCAACAATTAGCCACTACCCGTAATAAAAGTAATCCACACAGTGCATACCCAGCACGCAGGTACTGTGTCTAGTTCTCCGCGTTGTTCTCCAAGATTGTTGTTGCGAATCACGTGAACCAAAACAATCGAACCGAAACAAAGTGCTCTGGTTGCACACAACTGTGTGTGTGTGTGTGTAGTGTGTGTGAGAGAGAGAGAGTTGTGTGTGTGTGTGTAGTGGGCATGTGTTATTTGTGTGTGTGTGTGTGTTTGTGTAATCTATGTGTGTGTAAGTGTATGTGTGTGTATAGCTGTGTATGTATGTTTACCGGAACATAGAAACAAAGCCCCTTACGCTACATATATACAGTAGTTTGGGAAGTTTTGATTTTATGAACAGTATGCTGATTGGTTGTGTAGTGGACCGGTCTAAAATGAGATCTAAGTACTGATCTAACATGTTTTAAAGTAATTTTATTACTATTGTTGTTAATTGCTAGCTATAGCCTAGAACGTAATTTTGTCTTATTATTCAAACCCC
>WBZZ01002341.1:92500-99745 GCA_019918135.1 Paulinella micropora | reverse complement strand
ACAGGGATGATCCACACATAGTTGGTGGCTCTGTCAATAGCCGTAAGGAGGTATTTGTAACCATCCTTCGATTCTGGGAAAGATCCCACATGATCAATGTGTATAAAACTCAAACATCCCCGCATGAAGAGGAAATTCGCCAATCAGGCCGAAATTTGCCTTCAGTGGTGTTTTGTTTATCTTGCACGGGATGCATGCATCCACCGCCTGATCTATCTCCTCCTTCATCTTCTTCCACCAGAATCGCCTCGCTACGAACATATGAGTTCGTTGTCGACCCGGATGCGCCAAAAGTGGGCAATTGTGGGCTGCGACAAATATAAATCGTCTCAGACTCTCCGGTACCCAAAGGGTCCATTTGTCCGGCTGTGACGCATAGCGACCGTGAAGGCCCTTGTACCACAGTAGACCATCTCTCCATCCCATCTCCTTCATCTGATCTTTGATCGCTTTCGTCATCCGTAGCTCATCCGGGTTCTGATATAACTGTATCAGTTTTTTAAACTCCGGATCTTGAGCCTGTTGTTGCCTCCATGCGGTAGGCGAGGCTATATGGATAGTACCATCTTCTAGCCGTACCCCGATTCTTTCCGGGTCATCGTCTAGGTCACTTCTCCGCTCTTGAGGAGGCTCCGCATAAACTTCCTGCGTCTCCTCTTCCTCTCTTATGTTCGCCTTCGCATTCTCATATACCTCATAGGACCACTCAGCGTCCTCCTGGGTATGTAGCTCACAACATATCCCGTGATCCGGGCCTTGTGGACTGTACCGTAGACCTGTGCGGTCATATCGGACTCCACTCGCCATCTCCATCGCCTCAATGTGGCTGACCTCATACACCTTGTCAGTGGACAAGTCTTCCATCTCCACCGTGGACACCAACGCCGATACTTCTGAGTTAAACTCTAGCCTAGAGAGGCTATCAGCGACCACATTTCGCTTTCCCGGTAGATGGACCATTGTAAAATCGAAACAAGACAAGAACGCTTGCCACCGCGCCAGCCGTCCCGTCTGTTCATGATTCATCAACCATAACAGGTTATGATGATCAGTTCTGACAGTAAATTGAGGTCCTCCCCACAAATACTCTCTGAGCCTCTTGAGGGCCCATACTACCGCCAACGCCTCTCTTTGCCTTGTGCAATAGTTTCTCTCCGCCGCACACAACTTCCTACTAATAAACATGATTGGGCGTAATTTCTTCTCCTCATCCTCTTGTTGTAATACAGCCCCAATCGCAAACTTAGATGCGTCTGTATCGACTACGAATTGTTTCGTAAAGTCGGGCATCGTTAACACCAGTCCTCCGTCTTTCGGGTCTTTGTAAATGAGATCTTTGAGCGCATGAAACGCTTGCAAAGCCTCTTCGCCCCACTTCTCAAAGTCTCCCAAATCTATCATTTTCTCCAACTTAGCCCGTGTTGCACCCCAATCGGGTATAAACTGGCTATAGTATTGCGCCATCGCAAGGAATGAGTGCAATTCAGTGCGGTTCTTTGGTATCGGTCGATTCATAATCTCCTCCCTCTTCTCTTTGGATATCGAGACTCGATTATGGAGATCTCGTACCCTAAGTATGTCACACTCGTCTTGGCAAGTTGACACTTCTTTAGATTGCACTTCAGGCCAAAAGCTCCGATGCGCCTGAATATATCGGACAAATGATCGATATGCTCCTCCATTGTGTTAGAGTATACGATAATGTCATCGATATAGCAAAATGCATATTCTCCCGCCTTCTGTCCCCGCCTTCTCATAAAGCCACCGTCAGACAAATCATCGTACTGACTGCTCAACATCTTCTGCATCGCCTTCTGGAAAAGTCCTGGGGCTTGCTTGAGGCCCATCGGAAGCACTTTCCATTGGTATATTTCCATACCCACCACAAACGCCGTCAGCCATCTGGACTTTTCCTCCAGTGGTATCTGCCAAAAGCCATTCTTAAGGTTAATGACCGAATAGAATTTTGCATTCCGCAGTACTCTCCTTCCTTCTTCTAATGTCGGGAGAGGATTTCTCTCTTCCTCCAGCACCTTGTTAACACGAGCATAGTTAACTGTCAGGCGCCATTCTCCTCCTGGCTTCGGCACTATTCTCGGTTGTGAGACTATTGGAGATGTTGATCTCTCAATAAAGTCCTCATTGAGCAGCTGTCTTGCTAGCTCCTCCGCTATCTTCGCCTCATGTATACTCAAATTCGCCCTTCGTGGTGCCGGTGACGGCTCCGCACCCGGTATTTTGTAAATAACCGCAGTGAAATCTTCAGGCTTGACACCACCTGCATGTGGAGGGTCAAAAATTTCCTTGTTCGCCTCTAATTTGGCTTTTAAAAGCTCCTTCTCCTTCTCCGTGCCTACTCCTTCTTCCAATATTTTCCGCGCCGCCTCTTGAAAATCTTCATCAGACATCTGCTTATGTTGCTTGAGGGGTTCTCTGTCCTCCTCCAAGCCTAAGTCCTCTTCCGAGACATCATCTAGGCCCGTCTTTTCATACGTGACCGTGTCCGGCTTATCATCTTTACCGAGCTCCACCAGCATGTCAATGAGTCTCGCGTATTGCAATGGAGCTTTACGGGTTTAAAAACCATCAAAGCATGTGAATGCTTGCGGTATAAATTTCAACTTGTCGAGGTCTCTGAGCTTCCGCTTGTATGCACTGCTCTGCTCACGAGTTCCCATACGACAAGCCACCACTAGCTGTTGCTTGCGAGAGGGTACCGGTATAGGATGATCAATAAGCCGGTCCCTTATTTCCTGCGCCCATATCGCCTTCTCATTATATGGTAGGATAATAGTATACGGCTTATTATTTTCGAATAAAGTCCGTAAGCATTTCTTCACTTCAGACAGTGAACGGGGCCACGTGGGCTCGTCACCCCAGAAATCAGTAATAAAACTTTTAATAGTTTCTGGTGGAGTATCCGGGATTCGCCCGTTCTCCTTGGTACAAACGCCTCCCTTTTTTCTTCTTCTACTTTCGCATGGAAACAGTATCCGTTAGTAATATGGACATCTGTTCCTACTCCTTCCGCGAATCTCGCCAACGACGGGCTTCTTTGTGCGACACATATAATCTCCTCCTTTCGCTTCTCGATTAAGTCATCAATAGACTTTTTGTCCCAATGGCATGTCGGAACTGTGACAGTGCACACTTGGGATTCCCAATTGTCGGTCCAGGACAGTTCATCCGGTCTTACGACATGGGGGTGAACGTACACCTCAAGTGCCTCATGTGCGATGGCCATCTTTTTGTGATCCGTCGCTAGACTCAGCTCATAAGCCTCATAAGAGTCAGTAGCGTTGAAGGGATCAATATCCTCTTTTTACTCCATATATCACTCACCGTGCGGTGCAATCAATCACAGCCCCCATCGTAGCCAATTGGTCATACGATAGTAATATTGACCCGTGGTAACCGGGGACGACATAGAGGTCCATACGGTATACTCGTGCGGATTTCAATTTAAAGGTCAGTGTGATGATTCCCGTGATATCCGTCCGGCTGCTCACTCCTTTGAGAGTGCCCGTTGACTTTTTCATATCTCCGTCCACCCAGTCCCGGTATCGATTAAAAAACGTCCGGCCGACAATATTAATATTCGCCATCGTATCATTACCAACTTTTAATATTGTCTTCAATGTTTCACAATAAAGTTCCGTATAACACAGAGCATCGGGCCTGTGTATATTGGCTGCGAGAACAAGAACTTTACGTTCCAAATTTTGGAGTCTTGTCTCTAAGTTTTTCAACTCCTCCTTCTTCTCCTCCTGCTTCACCTCATTAACATTTTTATTATTCTGCGGTACTGGTGCGTTTACTATTTGAGCGACATTGTCTTGTGGTACTTGAGTACACACATTGTCTTTTTGCTTGCCACCCGCCGCGACCGTAGACATTGAGTCTGTTCGTGGTTGTTTGCTTGGCCGAGGCGATACGTCTGCCATTGGCCTCCTCGCCTCCATCGCAAGTCTCGCCTTCCTATTTGCATCAGTTATCATTGGTAACCGTGCTGTATGAACGGGTATGAGACTACCTTGGGACTGCAGTCTCTGTGTACCCACATCTTTGTTTTCACATAGAGGAAGCGTTGGCCCTCTGCACAACAGCATTAGAAAGCACTGTGACTTTAGGGTTAAACTTCACAGTCTTCTCCTTCCTCTCTTCTTCCCCCTCCAGTCATTCCACCACCTCGAAACGATTACCTTGAGTAGTGTCCGGGTAGGATGACGTATCGGTCTCCGAGGCAGTGTTGTAGGCTTGAGCTCGACCGAAATTCGGGTTGCAGCTTGCCCACGAGCCTCCTCCTCCTCTGGGTGGGGGGGGCTGGAGCTCGAACAGCTCTCCCTCCATAAGGGGTATATCCCCGACCTCCTCCTCTTCCTCTCTGAGGGGTTCCCTGCCACCTCGAGGCTCCTCTCCATGTTCCTCGTCCTCCTCCTCCTCCTCCTCCTCCTCCTCCTCGTCCTCCTGCTCCTGCTCCTCCTTCTCGTCCTCTTTGAGAGGCCTTTAAGTTCTTTTGTCTCTCCCTTTCCTCCTTCTTCTCCTTTATCCTCTTCATGTAGGTAATGATTGCCTCTCGTAACTCCTCATCATCACACATATTGGCATACTAACCTTCGTTCACAGCGGCAATCTGAAGCATATTGAAAAGGCCCGGTTCCTTGCCTTCCGTCCTGCTCAGAAAATTTGCCCTTGCTGTTGGGTTCTGCCTATCATGATTGAAAGAGCAGTCTCTGTTCTCCATCTGTGCCTTACACTGCAAGCGCGCGAACCACCTCCAACATGCGGTCTTCAGGTCTGGCTCTCTCTGTCTCTTCCAACCGGCAACTCTGTTTGTGTACGTGGCTTGTGCGCCAACAGGTACACCGCCCGCCTGTGCCGTATGTGCCTCCGTGAGCGAGTCCATGTTTGAGCATGCACTCATCACATCTTGAAACAGTGCTGACGGAGCAACGCTTTGAACCGTATTTTCGAACACGTGTGTCTCGAGGAAGTTCTTGGACTTCACTGAGCTAAACGTCGAGCATTGTTGTATGAGCTGAGTAAGCTTACTCGGGTTAACTGTGTGTAACGCCGAAAAGAAATAGAGGATGATCGACTTGCGGCCATAGAATAGCCCATAGGAGGAAACTACCTCCGTAAGGGTCGCCGCCAAGCCAACAGCACTCCTCAAACTCATCGCCACTGTCTCAAAGATTTCAAATCCTATGAGAGTACCAGTGCAGAGATGCTGGTATCCATGAGATTGAAAATATGAAATGAGTGTGGCCACCGCCAGTTCACACTGAGCGTCTAGGCCTGTTGCATTGTTTCTCTTCATCTCCTCCTTCTTTCTCAAAAACTTGTACTGTGTCAGATCAAATCCCTCCGAGACTAGAGATTGGTCAAAAACAGTAACAAGGGCCTCGTATTCCTGCGTTTCGTCGCAAGGAAAAGCCTTCATGCAGGCATTGATCTCTTTGAGCTTGCTCAAAAGCGAAGCATCAGAGTCTTTGTCTGAGCTCGTCTTGGCATATAGCATGAGACTTGCCACTCCTCCTTTCTTCCCCTTGAAGGCATTTATGATGTTCTGTCTGTCCTTCTTCTCCGTGTTTGTGACCACCACCGTAGTTGAGCCGAGGGTGCAGGGGCTGGTGGGGCAGGAGCTAGTGGGGTCAAATATGTCGGAGGGTGTGTCTTTGCACCACTCACTTTTGCTTTCATTCTTTCCAGTCTCATCGTCTTCTCGAACTCCGCCTTCTCTTTCGCCTTATTCTTCTCAGATATCACCAGCTTTTGGGCATGAGTGATAAAGGCCACCAATTCAGAAGCAGATCTGAGAAAATTATATTTCTCCACATATTGATCAACACCTGCTTTGTTGGCGACCGGTGGTGCGTTACTAAGTGATTTAAGGACAGAGTGATCCTTGGTAGGAATCCATCTCTTCCATGCCTCCTTGTGCAGTAACGCACCCATCAACAGTCTGATCTTGGTCAGAACTCTGTCTGTCTTCTCTAACTCATCAATCACAGGATGAGTTTCTCCTGCTGCCTTAATGCTTTTTTCCATCTTTGCCTTCCCCTCTTCCAAGGCCTTTATTTCCATTGTAAAAAAATGAAATATGCCACTCGAGTTTTTCGAACCCAGATTGGTCTTCATTTTTGTTACATCGACTGTCTCCTGACCAGTCGCGAGGAATCTGGCCGTTGCTCTTGGGTTTGTGTACTGGAGGTAACCCTCACATCGTGGGCCGTATGTACGTTCCCAAATCAGGGTTTGAGTGTACACCCCAAAGATAGCATCGAGTAATTCAAGGTGGGTGTGTGTGTCCCCAAACTTGATATGCTGTATCTTCTTTCTCTCTTCTGGATCAGAGACCAGTTTGCAGAGGAGCTGTGCTGTGTTTGATAATAGGATATAGACATCCATTTTAGCAAGACTTTTCTCTCTTCTTTGATCCTGAGGGATCCACACATAGGTGTCCTTCTCTACCCCCATCTTGTTATCAAACTCTTCTTTAGTGAGGTCATAGTGGTCTTGCACCCACTGTTGTTCCTCCACTGTGATCTCCTCTCCATCACTATGAATCAAGTCGATCATTTTTCGTCCTCCTCCTCCCGTGTAGGCAGGTGGTAAGGGATTACCATATGCTCCTCCTCCTCCCGTCTCTTCTTGTTCAAATCCTCCTTCATCTTCGTCTCCTCCATATCTTCCTTCATCATCCCAGCCCTCTTCTACTCCTCCTCCTACTCCTTCATCTCCTCCTCCTCCTTCATCCAATCCTCCTCCTCCTCCTTCATTCAATCCTCTTCCCCCTCCTCCTCCTGCTTCTTTTTCTTCTCTTCTTTGATCTGCCTCCGAGAATTCACTCACATCGGCGGTCTCTGTCGACATGCTGTCGTAGTAGTGATCAACAGGAGGACAGTGTCAGCTCCTATGTTTGGTTTTTGTTCGTTTGTGTTCTGTTCCTCCTTCAGTCGATTGACTAGTGAAGAGAGAAACTAATAGAGAGGGTAGGATAAGATTCCCTGTCCTCTATGAAACACTGTTTGTATGTTTGTTTTTGTTTGAGAAAAATAGTCTTTGAGACTTTCTTCGATTTCTTGTTCTCCTCACTCAGATTACTTTCTCCTCCTTCTTTTCTATATTGTATCTAGTATGAGGCACTTGGACCTACACACAGATAGTAATAGAGAAGCTAGAAAAGCTCTCCTTGAGAAGTCGACAGTCGGTCGGATAGGTTCTCAGACCTACCTTTAGAAA
>WBZZ01002341.1:77500-80000 GCA_019918135.1 Paulinella micropora | reverse complement strand
CTGAGCGCCGCCGCCACATGACAGCCGCAGAAACAAATGCTCCGCGCTCAGCCTGCAGAACAGACATAACATACAGAACAGACAAAACATACAGAACATACAGGACAGGCATAACATGCATGGCCGCCCCCACACGACAGCCGCAGAAACAAATGCTCCACGCTGAGCCTGGATGACAGACATAACATACATAACAGACAGGACATGCAGGACATGTATAACATTCACGGCCCTTCCCACACGACAGCCGCAGAAACAAATGCTACGCGCTGAGCCTGCAGAACAGACATACCATACAGAACAGACAGAACATGCAGAACATGCATAACATACATGGCCGCCACACAACAGCCGCAGAAACAGATGCTCAGCACTGAGCCTGCAGAACAGACGTAACAGGCATAACATGCATAACATTCATAGCCGCCGCCATTCATAACATACATAACATACATATTATTAACATACGTAGCGGCCGCCACACGACAACCGCAGAACAGACACAACATACATAACATACATAACATACATAACATACATAACATGCATAGCGGCCGACACACGACAGCCGCAGAACAGACATAACATACATAACATACATAACATACATAACATACAGAACATGAGTAGCGGCCAACACACGACAGCCACAGAAGAGACATAACAGACATAACATACATAACATACATAACATACAGAACATGAGTAGCGGCCGACACACGACAGCCACAGAAGAGACATAACATACATAACATACATAACATACAGAACATGAGTAGCGGCCGACACACGACAGCCACAGAAGAGACATAACATACATGACATACATAACATACATAACATACAGAACATGAGTAGCGGCCGACATACGACAGCCGCAGAACAGACATAACATACATGACATACATAACATACATAACATACAGAACATGAGTAGCGGCTGCCGCCGCACGACAGCGGCAGAAACAGATGCTCAGTGCTGAGGTTGCACAACAGACATAACGGACATAACAGACAGAACGGACAGAACATGCATAACCGCCGCCGCACGACAGAAGACAGCCGCAGAAACAAGCCCGCGTGCTCAGCACTCAGCCTGGCCACGAATGAGAGCATTGATGATGACTGATGATGAATGACGAATGATGAATGATGACGAATGATGATTGGTGATGGTTGATGATGATGGTAGCTATACGTGGCCTGTTCGTTGACTACAAGGTTGAGTCGTGGCATGACATGATGTTTGATAATGAATGATGATGATTGATGATGATTGATGATGGTTGATGATGATGGTAGCTATACCGGCCTCGTTGTTGACAGCAAGATTAAGCTGCGGCATCCCACGATTGATGACGAATGATGAATGATGATGAATGATGATGAATCATGACGAATTATAATGGTTGATGATGATGGTACCTATACCTGGCCTGGTTGTTGATAGCAAGATTGAGCTGCGACATGGGATGACGAATGATGACGAATGACGAATGATGATGATGATGATTGATCATAATTGATGATAATTGATGACGATTGATGATAATGAAAGCTACTGGCCCGGTTGTTGACAGGAAGATTGAGCTGCGGCATGGGATGACGAATGATGACCTATGATGACGAATGATGATGATTGATGATAATTGATGGCGATTGATGATGAATGATAATGGTTGATGATGGTAGCTACCTGGCCTGCTTTTTGACAACAAGATTGAGCTGCGGCATGTGGCATGACGAATGATGACGAATGATTATGAATGATGATGAATGATGATGAATGATGACGATTGATGATGATGAACGCTACTGGCCTGGTTGTTGACAGCAAGATTGAGCTGCGGCATGGGATGACGAATAATGACGAATGATGATGATTGATGATGATTGATGACGAATGATAATGGTTGATGATGGTAGCTACCTGGCCTGCTTTTCGACAACAAGATTGAGCTGCGGCATGTGGCATAATGAATGATGATTGATGATGGATGAGTGGTGATGAATGGTGAGGATGTTAGCGTTACCTGGCCTGGTTGTTGACTACTAGGTTCAGCTGCGGTATGGCATGATGAATGACGACGAATGATGGCGAATGATGATGAATGATGATGAATGCTGATGAATGCTGATGACCTGGCCTGGTTGTTGACTACTAGGTCCAGCTGCGGTATGGCATGATGACTGATGACGAATGATGGCGAATGATGGCGAATGATGATGAATGATGATGAATGATGATGAATGCTGATGACCTGGCCTGGTTGTTGACTACTAGGTTCAGCTCCGGCATGGCATGATTGATGGCGAATGATGGCGAATGATGATGAATGATGATCAATCATGATGAATGATGATGACCTGGCCTGGTTGTTGACTACTAGGTTCAGCTGCGGCATGGCATAATGATTGATGACGAATTATGGCGAATGATGGCGAATGATGATGAATGATGATGACTAATGATGACCTGGCCTGGTTGTTGACTACTAGG
>WBZZ01002341.1:17500-25000 GCA_019918135.1 Paulinella micropora | reverse complement strand
CAGCTGCCCCCCAGGCCAGCACCGCACCGAGAAACCCACACTTTCAGGGTAGTGTACAATCGAACTTAGCGCCTGCAGCGTGCATGCCGATCTTAGCAGGACGTCCAAACAGGCAACATGATCCAACTGGAAACTCATCCTTCCTTATCAATAGTCGTGCTGTGACACTGCTCAAGCCATCTTCCCCAAGCTCATGACAAGGGCTGTCACACACGTGCTCAGGGTTGCCCTACCTCAAATCTTCATGGATAAATATGAAATGAAAGGGCAGGCGCCAGCAGCCATCCTCTCAATGCGACTCCTCTGCCTTCCCACTTGACCCCCAACCCACCTGCTTCCAGCCATCTGCATCCTCCTAGCCACCCATGCATCAACAAAGTAATCCGACGTTGATCTCATCGTTCTCCGTCAACCTGAGTGCTACGACAATTCTGAAACCATTCTTTAAAAGTTCAACAAGGGCATTAAATGATTTGCTCGGCATTTTTGTTTTCAAACACTGGTGAGAAAGACTATTTCAAAGCTGGACATATTTGGCACTCGAATGTGCTTGGTCATACCTATCTCGCTGACCACGCAGCCTCCGCGCGGCGTGAGCAGATGATGGAACCTGAAACACTGACCTCGCCACCGCAGCAGCAACAACAACCCTCAACTCTCGTGCACAGACTGGCAAGCCTTGAAAGGCTTTTACCCTACCCGGTATCGCTTCTGGCAGTTGTGCAGAGCGATGGCGCAGTTGCATCACATGCAGACAGTACAACAACTGCCGCGAGACCGTGACCGTGACTTTTCGATCTTGGTCCCGGGTATATATCAGTGACTTCTTCGAATTTCAGATGATTAACTCAGACTTTCGGTCGGCTTAAGAGAAATTCAACTGGCTGTTGATTACTGTCAACTTAATTATTAATATTGATGTATGAGCCGCTGAGCCATAGCCAGTCACTGTCACGACTCCTTCATTGGCTTCAAGTTTGCGGTGGTCCCAGTGATCAGTACTAAGTTGTAATAATATAGATTATCATGTTGAATACTAGCATTACTATAAATCATGTATCTCTTGGTACCACTTCCATTTTACTCTTAGACGTCTACGCTTCAAGTTCCCACTTATTACTGTGTACATTCAAGTGTCAAACTCAACCATCGAATTTAAATTAAGAGCCAGATTTCAGATTAGTGGCCAGCATTCAAATCAAGTTAGTTTAATTTAACGGTGACATTTCGCAAAAATCATGCGGATTTTGCGGACGGATACAGCTGTTATTAATAAATTGAACTAATTTAAATTCTGACCACTAATCTGGAACCTGGCCACTAATCTGAAATCAGAGTCTGGCTCTTAATTGTGGCAAATTCTATGGTTGAGTTTGACACTTGAATGTACCCAGTAATTTTCCTACAAGTGGCAAGCATTGTATATATTACCGGTATATTATATATATATATATATATATATATATATATATATATATATATGTGTGTGTGTGTGCCAGTGTGTGTGTGTGTGTGTGTGTGTGTGTGTGTTTGTGTGTATGTGTGTGTGGCTCAGTGTGTGTGTATCATGATATTATTAATACAATGGACAAAAGCCTCCGCAATGCTTCCTGTCGTGAACGGGCTGTTATTAATATATACGCCGGCCGATAGTACAGTAACTGTCCTAACGACTCGGATATGAACTTTGAACTTGAAGGCTGAGGACTACTATGATTTAAACCGTCGGTGGCACTGACTCGGAGTAGGGACTCCTAGTCACACTAATCTCCGAGTCCAGACCAAGGATAACCGACAGACCGGAACGGTAAGTCGTTAAGTAAATACTAATTGAGATGCCATCGGGAGTCAAGTTCACCATATACCGGGCCCTGGGCGGTCGGCATAACTTCCCTTCTCCCCCCCGAGCGCGCCGCAGCCTCACCCGGCGTAGGCTCCTATGCGCGCGAGAAGTCAAACTTGACTATTACACCGCCGCCAGGACCAATTTGGGCCTCCGGGAATAGACTAACCTGAGCCTACGGTGACGGTCGTCGCCGTACTCAGTCGTATTAACTTCAAACTCAATTTGATTGGCACGGTCACCTATTATTAATAACTTGCCTTAACTGGGCGAGCGCCACATTTGTGGATCATTGCCACAAATGTGCCAGTGCTTTTCAAATTGACTTATTAATTTTAAAATACAGGTGACAAATGTGGCTTTGACGTTTGATGCCACAAACAGTGTGGCTTTGATCCACAACGTCAATGCCAGTGGATGACTCATGATCCACAAACGTGGCCCGCCCGCTCAGTTAATCCACAAATGTGGTTTTGATCCACAAATGTGGCATTGATCCACCCTAAGCCAACCCACGAGATCCACAAATGTGTTTAGTTGAAAATTTAAACCACAAATGTGGATTGCCCGCCGCCGGGTTAAGGGTTAAACACTTGAATACTTCAAGTTGGGCCATTCGCCAGCCGTGGCACCGTAAGTTACACTGCGTAGGATTTCAAGTTGAGTGACTCACTCAAGTTGGGCCATCCGCCAACATTTCCACCCGCCCGGCCCACCCGTCGCCCGATGATGATTACAGGTACCCGTTATCACTGGCATGAAGTGGTAAGTGTTCTCGAGTAATATAAGTTCACCGATCCCCCTTCCGATGGCCCAAAAACTTGTATACTACATGTTCCTCAGAGTCCATTATCACCAAGGCCGCTGCCACTGGCTTTTTCCTCCGTGCTTCCTTCCCAAGCCGAGTCTCTGCCTGCGCCTTCAGCGCCTCTCTTGCCTTATCCCTCTCCTCTTTAATCTGTTCCTCCCTCGCTTGTCCCTTTAAAGTTTATGTCGTCCACCGCGCGGCGGCGTCCGTCCCGTCTCCATCTATCCCCTCCCTCGACCGGTACAAGGTCGGCGTCTTTCGCTCTTGATCCGCGTATCGAGCCAGCTGATCGATCATCATCGCATATTATATGGCATGCGTTCTATGATAGACCCCCGATAAATGTGTAAAAGCCTCATCCCGAATTGCCGCTAGATCCCGATCTAAAAGCTCCTCCCGATAGCGCCTTGCAGCTATTTTTCTCGATCCCAATCTGCATGCCACCACCAACTTTTGTGTACGGCTCGGTATCGGTATCGGGTCCGCAATCAGAAAATCTTCGATGTCGTACCACCACATTTCCGACCTTCTCCCCACCGGAACCATAATGGTAAAATCCCCGTCTGAGAGCCGGTTCTTCAACGCCTTGAAAGTTCTTGATCTGTGACACCGAATCCGCTATGATAGGTGGGTCCCCCCATTTTTCCTGTAAGAAGGTCAAGATCTCAGCCTTAGCCTGACTAGGCTTGCCCGCATTGCAGACTACATACTGTGCCCTTGGTAATACCCGTTCATCCATCTCCTTGTGCTGATATCCCAAATTTCGTCCGTGTTTGGGGAACCCGTCTGGCTTCCTGTCTCTGCTGTCGGTAATATTCCAACCTCGCATTGACCAAAGCCACTATCCTTTCCCCCGTCCACTCGTCCTCCGATTCGCTCTCCTCCGGCTTCTCCTTCAGCTCCCCACCGCGAAAACCTCTCGTGTTGCCTCCTTTCCCTCTTCACCCTTGTCGAGCTCAATCTGCGCAGACGCAAAATCGCTCGCCACCGATGCCCCCGGCATACCCCCTTGATCATTCTCCGGTTCATATTCCACCATTTGGTATACCGGAGCGTTTTCCCCGGTCCCGTACCGGACCTCTTGCCTGCCGCAATCTATGACATTGTGCGTACGCATCCGTCTGAGTCAGTGCATCAAAACTCCATAGAAGCCCCCCTGTGTATGCTGGGACGACCCAGAATTTATGTTCATACGTATTCCCCCCTCGAAGGTCGAACGTGAGCAGCATCGTGCCCGTAATTGTGGTCGTGCCCGAAACCCCCTTTACCCAGCCCCTAGTATACCGAAAGCTCTGTTTGAACCACGGTTGATCCCTGACACAGTGTGTTGAAAGTTTGTTATGGAAAATAACGCTAATGGCCATAGTGTCGTTGCCAATCACCGCCTCCGCCGCAAGCTGTCTGATCGTAACCCGAGCATACGCCAGTGGGAGATTAGATCTTTTAATCAAGTTGACTAACCGATGGTGTCGGCCGTCGCGCCTCATACTGTTGATTTACCCGCCAATGAGTCCCCAGTATGCGCATATCCTCCTCCCGTTGTCTCGCTCTCTCTCTCTCTCTTGACTCTTCTTGTCCTCTCCCGTGTTGGTCCCCTCAGTGACACCTCTCTTTGCTCACCCTCTCGCAGTTCCCGCTCCCCTTCTTTCGCCGCTCTCCCGGTGTCCCCTTTCTCTGTATCCCCCTTGCCTGTCGTACCCGTCCCGCTGCATGCTCGCTCCTCTGCCTTCCGCTGTTTTATATGCCGTTGTTCCTCTATCGTCCCCTCTACCCCCACATCTCTCTCTCTCTCTCTCTCTCTCTCTCTCTCTCTCTCTCTCTTATCCCCTGAAGGGTCGACGTCTTGGATCTAGTTGATTGGTTTACGCTGAAAGTTGTTTAGCGCTCAAGGCTCATAACCCTTAGAAAGTTGAACCGGTTGTCGTGGCTCGGGATCAAAATAGGGCGTCCCCCAGTAAGTCCCTCAGTTTACCAGTTCAAATATTTACTCAGACAAAAGGATAATATCCCGCCCACAGAGATCAAATAAAAACGTTCATCAGAAAGGTTATGATATAATAGAAAAAGGCAATACCTAAAAAGGTAGCCACCAGTACCAGAAATGTCATAATAACTATCAATCAGTATTGATATCAAGGGCCGCCATGAGTAATTAATCTCCCACTTCCTAAGCTGAGCGTGATTAGTAGTACTCGGTGGCTTCAAACTTGCCACTTAGTCATTCAACTTAATCAGTGACATTACATAAGTTTCCTCTTACGCTTCAAGTTCCCACTTATTCAAGTCCTACTACGGGGCTCTTATTTAAAGTGTCACACTGAGTTGCGGACGGTAAAATATTATCATATCACGGTTAGATGATTACCGTCTACTCACTACTACGTGACTAGCCTCAGATAGGATTTTTGGATTCGGGCGGCCGCCGCTGTATTAATACTATCCTCAGGCAGTCACGTCGACTCCTGATTCAGGACTGTACGGCCGGTATGATTAGTCATATATATATATATATATATATATGTATATATATATATATAATATAATATAATATATATATATATATATATATATATATAAATATATATATATAATATGATATAATATATATATATAATATAACATAAATTTTATTCATTTATTTACTTATGTTTCCCGCGCACTGCCGGCGCCGCAATTCAACAGTGTAACTTTTAATCAATAAACTTGAAATACTTGCCACTAGTAGGAACTTTTTAAAGTGGGAACTTCACTTCCGGCCTGCTGGCCGTAAGACTCGGAGGCCCCGACAACAAACTGAACCTTCATTAATACAGTAAGAGATATTTAAGTGTCACATTGATAATCGACTCTGAGCCGGTCAAGTCACGTTCATGAAGTCTGGTGTGAAAGTTAAGCAGTGACTGGTCCCGGCGGCAGTGGTTGAACTTGAGTTGAAACTTGGCAGCATCATGGTGGCAGGCCAGTGCCCCGAGTCCGGCGTCACCGGGCCGCGCGCGGCCCAGGACGGTAACGGTCCAGTCATGAGTCTGGGCAGTGCTAAGGTTTAACTGAGTTTGGGCCGCACGGCCCAAGTTTACTGATGGTTTGCGACGACTGAGTTTTAACTCGTGGTACGGAGTAGTCCTTCGCGCTAAGGCCCTATAGATGGCTTGGTGATCCGCGTAACCGCCGCCGCCGCCGCCAATAGGCAGATTTGGCTGATGCTACCGTGACGGAACAGCGGCTAGATTGCACGGAGGCTGCTGCTTTACTGACGCCAGTGACAGTGACCGCAGCCCGATCCCGGAGGCGGGCGCGGCTCTTGGTGAATATGGATGAGGTTACAGTCTTGCCACGCGGTCCAGCCGCGAATCGCATAACACGCAAATCGTTGAAACTCAGAAAACCTTAATCAGTGACAGTATGAAGGCCCAGTGTACACAGTACCGTGTAGAATTGCGCCGGGCTGGCCCCAGGGCCCGCGGCGGCCAGCCTTAGCTGTTATGTGTGATTGAGACTGATGTGCGATCACAATGTCCGGTGCCACTGCCGATTGATTAGAACACAGACACTGAACAGTTGAACCGAACCTGAGTGATATTTCAGTCTCAGCTCAGGCAATAGAGCATTTTTCAAGGGCTAAGAAATAATATCATGGCTATCAGGCATTGAATGCCACGGTAGAACCGTGATTGAAATTGAAATCATCCGAGTCAGCGGCGGCCCAGCCCCGCTGTTTTAGTAAATTTGAGTTTCCGCAAAGGACTTGAAGTTATGCACGGGCAAACGGTCGGGTGACCAGTCAACGTAAGTCAAGTTAATTACCGGTATTAAAGAAAACCTGATACTTGCCACTTGAAGTCGCCAAATGAACGGGAAGTGTACTAGTTAGAGAAAGTGTGAGTTATTAGTTGAAACGGGTGTTTGTGTGATTGCCGAAAAAAACTTTAAAAAAAAAAGGCGAGGAAAAATAGAAGAGGGTCAGATTCTGAGAAGTCACTGAAGCCGGCTGGAGGTAAAATGGAAGCCGCGGCAGTGAATAATTCGCCGTCACGGTCCAATCATCGTGCCGGTCAAGCCGGCAACTTTTAAAAATTGCTAGTAACTCACGGTGCAAGCGTGACAGGACTTATGATAGCCTACCGCAAGTGACGGAGCCGGCGTGAGGTAGGTCGATCGGGGCCTAGGGCCTTGTAACAAGGGTGTGGCTGACTCGAAGCAAGCTTCAACCCTTGTGATGGCACTGTGTCGCTCCATGCTTCCGACTCAGTCCTTGTAAATTCGAGCTTTGGCCTCATTTAATAGCTGTCAACCGTTCACTGCAGGCCGGACAGGCCCGTGACAGTGACAGTGCCAAGCTGACAGCCCAACGCAAAATTTGATGTCATATGTCCGAGTCACAGTCAACTGATTCGCTAGCAACTTGTCTTAGTAGTAAGGCGCTGGTCCGGCGGCGCTAATGTTGAACCGAAATATATTAAGTTGAGCGCAGTACTGTATATAGTTAAATTGTCACTCAGTGACTCTCCGTGGCAAAGATCCCCGCGCCAGCAATACTGAGCCTTGAACTTGCTAGGCTCTAGCTAGTACTGACATGCTGTTCGCAGGCTGTGCAGACATACGCCCGGCGGGGTCCTTCCGAACTCGCTGCGCAAACCAGCTTACTCTGGCATTGGCGGCAAACGGTTTCACCTAGTCATGAAATCATCACAACTCGCTCATATCATTAGTCTGAGGTGTCACCGCAAATTGAGCAGTCGAAGCAGTACTCCAGGACGCTGGAGCAGTTTCTCAACGATGCACATATGTATTGCTTGCAGCCTCTGCACCACTTGCCCTCGCTGGCATTCAAAGTTTTAAAAAAGTGGTA
>WBZZ01002340.1:0-37880 GCA_019918135.1 Paulinella micropora | reverse complement strand
GCAGTGATATGGAGTGGGGGGACGGTGCGTCTCTATCTGGGCAAGCACGGACAGAGCAGCCTTGGCGTCTTTCTTACGGGCGTGTACAAGGCAGAGCAGGCGGCCGCAGAGCCTTTGGTTAATGGCGAAGGAAAACACAACAGAAAAGGCCATACTGCTGGTCTACGAGTTCAGCAATACTCACTGCTGCAGAACCCCCAAGATACAGCGTGTCTCAATTTCTTGACGAGGCGATAAAAAACCAATACGGAAACGATGTTCATAAACACCCAGATATCATCGATTACAGTGTACTATCAAATTTTGTGAGATTTAAAGACACCAAGAGCCTTGTGTTGACAATGACAGACCGACCAGAGCGCCAAGGCGTTATTCCAGAACTCGATTGGAATGAAGGCTTAGTCAACAAATTAAGCGAAATGATGATTCAAATTCGATCTTTGATGGCGATACATATCGCACTTGGCAAAAAAGACTAATTAATCTATTGAGCGATTATGAGCCAAAAACAGTGCTCTTGCGAGCCTAGGTAGGCTCTTCTTTTTTTCCATCGTCTCTTGCTCATTAAAACCGCGACGAAGGTCTCTGTTTTCCGAAAATTATGGAATGTAACTGATGACACACACCAACACTTAAAAAAAAACCGGATGTTCAGTCTCTAGGCTGTCTTGATTCCGATTGAATTGTGACCAAAGAACTTGTTTTTTTTACTGATCAAGATTGTTGTAAACCGTTCAAATTTATGAGGTTCTCCGTTGTTCGATCAAGACAACATGTGTCCCTAAGAAAAAAGGAGAGTAAGCAAGGGGGTTTTTTTGTGGTGCTTTATGTGCGAACCAAATCCAGCAAGTGGGGATGTTTTCGCCAGAAGTCATACATTTCCTCCCCAGACATCTTCTCGAACGTGCCGGGCTTCACTAGGCCTTTATACTCCAACCATTTGCCGGGCCCCATCCCCTTCCTCACAGGGACCGAACGAACAGGTGCCTCCATTGCTGCAGAGCCGGCGGCGCTCTCCTTCTTCTTCTTCTTTTCCTCCTTTTCCCTCGTCGTGGTGGCGCGTGTTTTGATGCCCTTGGGTGGGTCCGACGGCTCCAGAGGCTTTCTGGCCACGCATCCCCCTGTTTCGGCCATGAGAAACTTCTTCATTCGCGGCGGCATTGCTCTTGCCTAGGTGGTCAGCAAAACCCTTTGTTTTCACACGGTCGACACAATAAAAAAAAGACAGGAATTGGCGCATGAACAAGAATCCATTGAATAAAAGAGATAGAATAATAGGAAAACACACGACGATACACACACACATACGACGACACACACACATACGACGACACACACACATACGACGATACACACACGACGATACACACATCTTCGCACACACATCTTCGCACACACACACACACGACGACACACACACACACGACGATACACACACGACGATACACACACAAACACACACGACGATACACACACACAAACACACACGACGATACACACACGCACAAACCTTCCGTGTACACTACAAAAGAAACCTTTCACATACAACACTCGGATTTTTTCCCGACTACAGACACAGGCAACATTCCCCCGTACGTGTGTGCACACTGTACAACATTTATGCTTCCCACAGGACATAAAGGGGGCCGCCCTGCACTACGTGTCCCATGGGTTGTGCGCGAAATCGAAGGAGAAAAGCACATTGGGGGAGCACAATGGGCTCGCCATTGCGCAAACACAATGTTGGCGGCATTGAGCAAAACCACTTGCGCTCACCCCCACCAGTGCCAAGACAGGCCCCCCCCCTTCCCTCTCTTAACCATTGAGCTGCCCAATGGTGCTTTTATTTCGGCTGCGCGCGAATTTCTTTTGAAGAAAATGTTGGCCTGTGATAACTATGGGCTGCTTGTTTCGAACGTATGAAGAGTGTTATTTCTAGTCTCATTTCGTGTGTGTGTGTGTTGTGAAGGTGCGTGTGTGGTGTAAAAAAATCTTGTGCGTGTGTGTGTCAAGTGTCGCTCTTGTGTATGTGTGTCGTGCTGTGTAAAAGAATCTTGTGTGGTGTCGTGTGTATGTGTGTATGTATGTGTTTGTGTGGGTGCCACAGCATATGTGTTCGTGTGTGTTGTGTACATGCGAAGGGTTTGGGTGTTTGTGTGTTTCTGCGTGTGTCTGAGGGTTTGTCTGAGGGTTTGTCTGTGTGTGGGGGTGTCTGTGTGTGTGGGGGTGTCTGTGTGTGTATTTGTGAATTTGTGTGTGTTGTGTGTGTTTGTGTGGGTACCAAAGCATATGTGTTCGTGTGTGTTGTGTACATGCGAAGGGTTTGGGTGTTTGTGTGTTTCTGCGTGTGTCTGTGGGTTTGTCTGTGGGTGTGGGGGTGTCTGTGTGATTGTGTGTGTGTATTTGTGAATTTGTGTGTGTGTACGTGATTGTGTGTTTGTGTGGGTGCCAAGCATATGTGTTCGTTGTGTTGTGTACATGCGAAGGTTTGGGTGTTTGTGTGTTTCTGCGTGTGTCTGGGGTTTGTCTGGGGTGTGTTGTGTGATTGTGTGTGTGTATTTGTGATTTGTGTGTGTTTGTGTAGGTGTCTGTGTGTGATTGTGTGTGTGTGTATTTGTGAATTTGTGTGTGTGTGTACGTGATTGTGTGATTGTGTGTGTGGGTGTGTCGTGTGTGGGTGTGTGATTGTGTGTGTGTGTGGGTGTGTCGTGTCTTGTGTGTGTGTGTGTGTTTGTCTCTCTTTTTGTGCCGCAAGTATCCTAGATGTAGAAACACGTTCGAAGCTTCGCTCCAACCGTTGCTTTGTTTGGACTCTCTCACTCTCTCTCTCTCCTTTCGTCCCGCCTGCCTTCTGCCCTCTTGTTTTCGTCTTGTCGCACAGGACCGGCATGAAGAAGAGAAAATGTCAGCAGAAAAACCCCCGCGAAAAAGGAAAACACCTTCGATCGACGAAACGCCAACGGCCTGCCCAACGACGACCCCCCGCAAACGCCGCGCGGCCGAATGGCGCGAAGAACTTTTCAGGGACTGCCGCAGGTTTCAGGGCAGGCACCTGAACAGGGAGCTGATCAATGACCTGCTCCTGCAGATCGGCCTCGCGGAATCTTGTACCGACCTGCAAAGGGTTCGTAAACTCAACCCCAACGTCTTATTGTTTGCCAAACAGAAGTACTGGTCCGAGTTACCCTGCAGGGGCCAGGGCGCCTTCGCCGCCCTGCAACACCTGGAGGCCTCGAGGTACGTCGTAGCCGATGTTCTCGAGCTTGAGAAATCCGACTTCGACCCCCCTAACCCCGTCAGCGCTTGCGATCTTTCTCAATGCACCACCTGCAACAATCTGCGGAATGCCTTTGTGCTCTGGCTGTGCCTGTCCAACGCCCTCGCGGACACGCCAGCCGGAGACATGCTGCGCCGGGAACTGGAGGAAGCTCTACTGCCGTGCAGAATGCACGCTTGGGCGCACGAGCTCATGGGCCCCCTGCTCGAGCACAACAATCTGACTGTCTTGGAGTGCCTGTGGAATAACTTCTCCTTGCTCAAGATCAGCATCCTGGCACGGATAGGCTCGAATGTCGACCAGAACGAACAGGCCCAGCGAGTCCCGGCGCAGGCCGCAGAGAAATTCTGGAAGAAGCTGATATCTGTGAAGCCAGCGGCCGAGCAAGAGTTGGAAGCAGCCGTTTGGGCCGAGCGTTGCTGTTCAGACCAGCCCGCCACCGCGCGGGAGGCCGCGCGGGAGCCCCCGCGGGACGCGGATCTGGCGGCGACCTTTCTGGCCCTGCTCTGGATACTGCGCCACTCGGCGGACCAAAACTTGTCCGCCGAGGGCCTGCTGCAAGGGCTGCGGCTAAGACGCACGAACCACGCGGCGTACGCAACGTCAGACGACGACGACGGCGCCGACGACGGCGCGGAAGACGGCGGCAGCGCTGAGGATGCCGACGACGCACCGACGACGCGACCGACGGCGGCGACGAAGATGACGACGGCGGCGGGGAGGACCTGTTGACGGGTCTGCTGGGCTACTGGCAAAGTGACCAGCCGGCGCAACACGGTGTGCCCACGGTAGAAGCCACTGATGATGACGCGCGCGTGCTCGACCCCCTTGGCGACACAGCGATCGAGGAGCCAATCCAACTTTACAGCCCGGTAGACAACGACCAGACCGGCCCTGGTCCGTCCGGCCAGGACAGTACGGCGGGGCTGGACGCGCTGGTCGACGCGGCTGAGAGAATGCCCCCGCAAGTTCCCCGCGGCCAACCGGACTCGGGTCACGAGGAGCACACCTATCAACGTGCGGGGGCCCGCCACACACACTTACAGCACGAACCTAACACCGACATGCTGCGACCTGCGGCCGCACGCGAACCCCCCCAGAGCCCCGCCGACAATTCGCTCAACCGAGATACGCACCATTCAGACCCGCCAGCCGAACCTAACACCGACATGCTGCGACCTGCGGCCGCACGCGAACCCCCCAGAGCCCCGCCGACAATTCGCTCAACCGAGATACGCACCATTCAGACCCGCCGCGCACACATGTGCGGCGGGCCTTCGGCTTCTACCACACTAGTGCGATAGCATCATCGCGCTCCGAACCGGCCGGCTGGTCGGAGGAGGCGCCGCCGACGCGCCTCCAGCGCCCCGTCCCGCAGCGCGCGGTTCCACGCTTTGGCCCGCACTTTCCGCTTACCCACGCTGGTAGTAGCCCGCACTTTCCGCTTACCCACGCTGGTAGTAGCCCGCACTTTCCGCCTACCCACGCTGGTAGTAGCCCACACTTTCCGCCTACCCACGCTGGTAGTAGCCCGCACTTTCCGCCTACCCACGCTGGTAGTAGCCCACACTTTCCGCCTACCCACGCTGGTAGTAGCCCGCACTTTCCGCCTACCCACGCTGGTAGTGCGCACGTTCCACCGCTCGTCCCTCGCTTTGGTCCGTGCTTTCAGCCCCACTTGGGATGCCCGCACCTCCCCCAGCCCGCCCCGCACTTGGGGTGCCAGCACCTTCCCCCGCCCGCCCCGCACTTGGGGTGCCAGCACCTTCCACCGGCCGCCCCGCAATTGGGGTGCCAGCACTTTCCACCGCCCGCCCCGCACTTGGGGTGCCAGCACTCTGGTCCGCCCGTCCCGCACTTTGGTCCGCGCTTTCAGCCCCACTCGGGGGTCCGCACTCTGGTCCGCCCGTCCCGCACTTTGGTCCGCGCTTTCAGCCCCACTCGGGGGTCCGCACTCTGGTCCGCCCGTCCCGCACTTTGGTCCGCGCTTTCAGCCCCACTCGGGGGTCCGCACTCTGGTCCGCCCGTCCCGCACTTTGGTCCGCGCTTTCAGCCCCACTCGGAGGGTCCGCACTCTGGTCCGCTCGTCCCTCGTTTTGGTCCACGCTTTCGTCGTTGGCCGCAAGTGCAGCCGGTCGCAGAGCAGGAGTCGACCCGCGTCCCTGGCCTGTTCCGAAGCACAACGCCCGAGACGCACCAAGACAGCATGAAGGTGGAAGAAGACGAAAGCGATGGGTAGCACAGCTTTCCCTCCCAAACTTTCTTTCCGGCCACCGGCCCAAAAACCTAATAAATCTGATCTTTCTGCTAACTAGCCAAAAAAAATAATTCGCCCCTCCGGTCCGGTGGTCACGACAGCCGCCTCTTGCTTTCTTTTTTGTTTTTTTTTATTAATTATTTACGTTACTGGCGAGCGCGTCCAAGACGTCCCGGTTGCGCAAGCGCAGCGTGTCACTCCCGGCCTCTCTTTCGTCCACCGAGAACCGGCCCTCACGAGCGCCACGGCGGAAAAAACACCAGTTGCGATCAAACCACGGGCCCCAGTAGTCGGGGCACGCGGCCGGGTTTCGTGTCACTGCCGACTCGCTTGCGGCGGCTCCCGGCGGCAGCGGGTAATGTTTGCTGTCCACCACCGGTTCGGTTCGTTCTGGCGCAGGTGGCTGCCACTTCACCAGCACGCCGCCGCTAATTCTTTGCACGGCACCTGCCCGCAGCTGGTCCAGGAAAGCCTGCATCAGCATCAGCAGCTTCGGGTCTTAACTGGGCGAGCCCTTTTCTGGTCGCCGTACTCTTTCAGAATCTCTGCGACTGTAAGCCAGCGGTCGGGCCAGCCATAGACTTTGTCCCTGACACGGAAACGGCACACGTACTTTAGGTCCTCTGGTTCTCCTTCGTGGGGCGGCAGGTAATAAATATGGCTTTTTCTGGTTGTTGAATAAACACCCAGGCGTGCCACCTTCTGCCAATCCTTGTCGTAACTCTCCTCGCAATCCGCTATTGACAAGTGGCTGTCGTACACGTGCCAGCGGTGCGAGGCTTTTGCAGGCTCGTGCGTTTCCAGAACGCACTTGACCTCGCGTTTTGACGCATGCGCCACGTGCTGGAAGCCCAGCAGCTCGAGGCCTAGCGCCAACCCCTCCTCGGCCGTGTTGTTGTTGAACGCCGCCGGCGCGGGGTGGATAAAGTCCGCGCCGCGCATTTCCCGCACCCTACTTTTCCTTTGCTGCCGCAGCTTCTCTTCTTCTGGCGACAAGGGCTCCAGGCGCGGCCCCTCCTCCGAGAAGCGCCTGGTAAACTCGCTGGCCCTGGGCGACACAAAGACTTGGATGTCGTGGCCGTCGACGTGTGCGTGCCAGTTACGCTCATTCAGCATCCCCTCGATCCACTGCGCCTGCTCCGCCACCTTGCGGCGGCGGTGGCCCGGCAGCAGGTACTCCGAGTTCACCGTGTCCAGGCTGTGCTGCCCGGCCCCCGCCAACACCGTCAGGTGCGCGCCGCCCGAGCCCGCCGCCCCCCAGGGCGGCGGCCCGCCGCCCAGCGCGGTAAACACCTCGAACTGTTCCAGCTCGCGCACCATGGTCTCGGCCGGCTTGCGGCTGCTCTTGAACGTCAGCAGGTTAGCCCAGCCCCGAACGCGGCAGCGGGCCGGCCGCTGGTTGTTCACCAGTATCTTTTCTCCCAGCGTCAGGTACGTTTCGCGCACAAAGCCGGACCTCGCTCTCTCTGCTAGCGACGAGTTGTTCCTGCTGTTCCTCCACCCCTCGTAGCGCTTGTAGCTCGCCTTGTGCGGGAACAGCGGCCTGTGCTGCGTGCCGCCGACCACGGCGGGCACCACGCGCTCCCGCAGGTCCAGCAGCACAAAGTCCAGCGCCGAGCTCCGGGCGCCCCGGCGCACGAAGCCCGCCGGGCCACCGGCCGGCAGCTCGTTGGTCGGCCAGGGCTGCCGGCCGAGCGGCAGCAGCTGGCCGCCGTACATCGCGCGGGTCTTGTTCTTCTGCACGCTCAGCGACGTCGCGTCCTGCAGGTTGATCACCCAGCGCCGCGGCTCCTTTTCCTCGCGCAGCAGCGAGCTGTTCAGGTGCAAGTTCACCAGGATGCCCGGCCGCGGCACCGGCGGTGTCAGCAACAGGCACAGCAGCGCCGCCCGCAACGCGCGCAGCCAGCCCTCCCTCACATTGGCGTAATTGGCGCGCGTCACAACACGGTGCTTCACGTCCTCGTCGTAGTGCGCAAAGTACTCGGCCAGCGCCGCCACGCGGAACGGCTGCAGGTCCCACATCGTCCAGTCCGACTCCTCCCGCCCGACGCCGTACACGCGCTCGATCCGCGCGTACTGCTGCGCCTGCCGCGACAGGTTCGCCAGCCACCGCGACGTCTGTTGCCACGCTAGCACGCCGCGCGCCGGTCGCAGAAAGTCCGACAGCTGCGCCAGGCTGCCCAGGTACGAGCCCACCGTGCTCGACATGATCTTGGTACGCCCCGCACCGGTCGCGGCGAACTCCGACAGCAGCGCGGCCTGGCCCAGCGCGTCCACCAGCCTACTGGCTCCATGCTCGCGCGCAAACTCCGCGAACCTGCGCACGTGCCGGAGGTGGCTGGTTATTGTGCTCTTGCTCGGGATCGGGCCCGTGCGTTCGGGGTTCCACCTCAGCTCCAAGAACTGCTTGAATCTCGTCAGCTGCCTCTGCAGCTCGCCATCCTCCTCGTCCTCCTCCTCGACTATTATCGGGGGATCTTCGCCCGACTCGGACGACGACTCGTCGCCGCGCAGGTCGATCGCGTCCAGCCCCTTAAAATTGTTTACGCCGGGCTCCGCGCCCGCCAGCAACTCCTCGCCGTCTTCCTCCGCCGCCATTACTTGCCGCGCACTGTGTTTATGCTCTCTCTCTCTCTCTCTCTCTTAAGATTCTCTTGCTGCCAAATTTCTTGTGTGTTAGTTCCAAAACCCTCCTTTCGCGCCCTGCTGATCTGGGTGCCTTTTCTTTCGCCCCCTCCCCGCCCAAAAAAGGCAGGAGAAATTTTAATTAGGGCTTTTTTTGGGGTGGGGGGGGGGTTGTTTTTGTCAATTTCTCTCGTTCTTCCAGGCGGCCCCCCCCCTTTTTGTTTCTCATTCTTTCCGTTCGCCGCCACTGTCTGCCGCCGCGGCCGCTGGCCGGGCCGCTGCCCCCAGATCTGCTGCCACTCCTTCAGAGCGGCGTCGATGGCCGCGAACACCTGCTGCGACCGCCCGCCGCGCAGCGCCGCCAGCACGCGGTGCAAAAAGATCCTCGTCAGCAATTCCTGGTCCGCCGCGGGCCGCATCGCCGTCCTCAGCTGCAGCCCCCGCCCCGCGCCCAAATGGTGGTCCAGCAGCGCGGGCCACGCCAGGTAAAAAAACAAGTGCACCGGCACCAGCGGGTCCAGCCGCAGCGTCCGCGTGTGACATCCGTCCAGAGCGGCCGCTATTGACGACACCTGCGTGCCGGGCGCCGCGTAGCAGTGTTCGCCCGGCACAAAAGCGGGCAGCGCCGCGCTCAGCACCGGCCCCCACGCCTCGGGCGCGACGTTCGCTACTTCAGCCGCTAGCCTGGCAAAGGCCGCAGCGAACAAACGGTGGTGCGAGTGCGTCCCGTGCTCGGGGCCGTGGCGTCTCACCACCTCGTTCTGCACGTGCCAGCGCAGCAGCAGCTCCACGCACGCCTTCGCGCAGCCCTGCTTGCTCACGCGGCCGCTGTCCCACGCCAGCTCCGCGCTGGTGTACTCGGCCAGCCGCGAGACCAGCGCCCTGCGCGGCCGCGCGTCGTGCTCCCACTGAAGATTGCGTGGGATTTGGGTCCACTCCACGGGCACCAGCGGCTCGTCCGTGTCTTGCGCCAACACCTCGCACAGGCGCAACCTCAATCGCTCCAATTCCAACGGCCGAGCACAAAACACAAGCTCAGCTGAGACGCCAGCATCGCGTCGTCTGTGCGCAGGCCCCGCGCCGCGCACAGCCACTCCACGTACATCGACACCACCGACCTGATGTTGGTCTGGAAAGAAACGCCCCCGTGAGACAAACGATCTACAGTGCGCCACGCAGCCAGATCCTCCTCGCCGACCTCCGCTTCTGCTTCCTCAGCTGGCGCTGGCGGTAGGGGCGGTTCGACCGCCGCAGCGCGCGCCGGCGGCGTTGTCGAAAACAAGAACCTGAAACGCCGGCGGCCGACTGCTGTAGAGCTAGAGCGGGGCTCCTCTGCCAGCAGTCGGCCGCCCTGCTCGGTCAAATTTCGCCGCCGCCGCACTTCGTCTTCATCGCTGGTCCAGTTTTGGTCAGGGGTTTTTTGTGCGTGCGAAAGGGGGAAGTGGTCGGCCGGCTCAGAAAGCTTAAAAAGACAGCCAGGCAAAAAAAAGATAGGAAGTGGGAGACTGTCCCCCCCCCCCGCCCGCGCTCTGCCCCCCCCCCCTTTTTTTGGCCGCGCCTCCCCCCGCCTAGCTCTGGTTGGCAGCAATTTTTTTTGGAATTTTGTTCATGGCCCCCCCCCATGTTTGCAGGGATTGGGTAAGGGGGGGGGCCGACCGGGAGGAAGGACCCGAAAAGTGTCTGAGCGAGGGCCGGGGGGAAGGGGTGCAATAAATTCCTGTAAAGGAAGAAGATCGATGAATCACACCAGTTTGTACAACTCCAGTTCCACTTGATTTTTTTTGCCGTTCCCCCTACCTGTGCAGGGTAGAAAAACCTAGCTAATTCCAAGCTTAACCCTAACTTAGGAAATGTGCGTCATGCGTATTTCAGCAAGCAGCGAAAAGAAAGTCAGTTTTAATAAAAACCTCAGTAACCGTTAACTGTTTTTTAAAATACTGTTTACTCTACTAGGACCACGCAGTCGCGCAACGCTAGTGCTACCTCAGAGTTGCCATCGCCCTCAGAGGCGTCGTACAATCCGCCCGCCAGCCGCTGCCACGGCTCGGCTGTTGACAGTGTCTGCCGGTCGTAGTACAAATAAAACAACGATAAACCGGTCGGCCGCAACGGCGTGTGTCCTGCCTCGATATCCTCCAGCAGGCGCTCCAGGCGCTCGAACCTAGAATGCAGCGGCGGGTCGTGCAGCACGCCGTCCACCTCGAGCCAGTGCGGGTTGAAGCGGATGTACACGACCGGCACATTTCGAAAGTTTTCGTTGGCCGCTAGTGCCGTGTTGATCCGGAGCATGCGCACGAGCTCGCACCGGTACCGCCGATGCGCAAATTCGTCGTTGCACAGCAGCAGCAGACAATTACGGTCCGCGGGTAGCGACTGGAACTTGAGCAAGTGAAAGTCGGGGCGCGCGCTCACAGCGCCGACGATCGGGGTGATCTTCTCGTTGCAGTGCTTGTAGAAAATTGCATTGGCGAAGTCTCGGTCGAACGCCCAGCCCTTGGCCGCGAGGAATTCGGCAAGCTGTTGTTCGCTCTTGAAGCGCTTGGCAATGCCCTCAGCCGTGTGGCACCGCTGCACGTGGTCGTCCAACGACCGCGCGGTTTTGCAGCGCGTCGTGCACTGAACCACGCCGTGAGTACCGTCGTACTTAGCAGTGCTGAACGACGCAAACTCACACACGTGCTTCCATTGCTTGCTCTCCTCGTGCCTCCGCTCGTGCTGTCTGAAATGGGCCAGATTGTGCAAAGCGACTGTCGCATTCAGTACACACGTAAGGCTTTTCGCCCGTATGGGTCCGCATATGTGTTTGAGATGCCAGCTCTGCAAAGACGGCTTCGCATTCAGTACACGAAGGCTTCTCGCCGTATGGACGCATATGTTTTTGAGATGCAGCTGGCAAAGACGGCTCGCATTCAGTACACGTAAGGTTCTCGCCGTTGGTCGCATATGTGTTGAGAGGCAGTGCAAGACGGCTCGCATTCAGTACACGAGGCTTCTCGTGGACCGCATATGTTTTTGAGATGCAGCGTGCAAAGACGGCGTCGCATTCAGTACACTCGTAAGGTTTCTCACCCGTATGGTCCGCATATGTGCTTTGAGATGGCCAGCTCTGGCAAAGACGGCTTCGTATTCAGTACATTCGTAAGGTTTCTCGCCCGTATGGGTCCGCATATGTAGTTCGAGAGTGCCAGCTTCTGCAAAGACGGCTTCGCATTCAGTACACACGTACGGCTTCTCGCCAGTATGGGACCGCATATGTCTTTTGAGATTGCCAGCGGTTGCAAAGAGGGCGTCGCATTCAGTACACTCGTAAGGTTTCTCACCCGTATGGGTCCGCATATGTACTTTGAGACCGCTAGATTGTGCAAAGCGACTGTCGCATTCAGTACACTCGTAAGGCTTTTCACCAGTATGGGTCCGCGTATGATCTTTGAGATGGCCAGCTTTGGCAAAGACGGCTTCGCATTCAGTACACGCGTAAGGCTTTTCACCAGTATGGGTCCGCATATGATCTTTGAGATGGCCAGCTCTGGCAAAGACTGCTTCGCATTCAGTACATACAAACGGCTTCTCGCCAGTATGGTCCGCATATGATCTTGGATGGCAGCTCTGCAAAGACGTTGCACAGGCAGCAAAGCTCTTTGTCCTCGCTGGTTGTGAAATGTGTGTTATTTCTGGCTGTTCTTTTCTTTTCTTTGGTTTGGGCTCTGCTTCACAGGCGGTGTCGGCCGCCGTGCTATCAGGTAGCGCGGTAGTAGTAGTCTGTTCTTCTTGTCGATCTGCGTGCCGGCGCTTCTTTTTGTTGGCAAAGTACTTTCGTGCATGGCTCTGGCACAGCCTCAAAAGCAATTGGCGCGGGTCCGCCCCCCGTACGCGGCCGCGGCGCACGAAGCAGCGCTCGCACGCCGGCTGCCATTCTGTCGAACCCGCGGTGCGGTAAGCCAGCCCGTAATCGCGCACGCACAGGCAGTTGTCACCTAGGGTCGCCACCGCGTCGCGGCTGCCGTACTGGGTCACAAAGTGCTGCACCGCGCGACTGTCCATTCCTCTTTCATTTTTTTTCTTTTTGTTTTGGCCTTCGGATTTTTTTTCTTCCTCCCGCTCCCTTCCTCCTAGTGCCTCTCTAAAGGCCGGCCCCTCTCCCCTCTATCCAGCGTTTTTTTCGGGGGGGGGGGCCGAAAAAAGCCATGCGTGATATCTACTATAAGGAAGAGAGAAAGGTCGGGGGCCGGTATGAAAATGTCCCCCTCCCATCCCCCCCCTCCCCCGTCTTCGTCTCTTTGTTTTTGCGTGCGCTGCTTTTTTTCCTCCAAATATGCACGACGGTCTGCTGGTCCGGAAAGGTTTCAAAAAGAAGCCAGACAGAAAGGACAGGGAGCAGGAGGCTTCTTTTTCCCCGCCCGCCCCCCCCCCCACATTGGCTACCCATTAAATTTTGTCCTCCCCCTCCCGTCCGTGCTCTGCTGCCACCGGGATGGAGAGGGGGGGGGCCGACCGGCAGGAAAGAAGCTGAAAGAAAGAGTCTGAGCGAGGGTCGGGAGGGGGGAGTTGTAAAGGGAATGCCTAGCTTCAAAAAAAAGAATCACCTACAAAACCAGCATAACTCATAAAAAGGCGTGGCACACAAAAACAAAACCCACGGTCTGCATGCAGACAGAACTAGTCCCCGCTGCCCCTACCTCCGTGGCCACTGTGGCGGCGCCCCCTGATGACGAAGCCAGCTCGGTAGGAGCGGAGGACCCCACTAATGTCTTGCAAGAAGCTCAATTGCTCATGGGCATGGACCAGCAGATTTCGCCAACATCCGGCGCAGTCAGGACGGCTTCTTTTGCATTTCCGATGCCATTTGTGTCTTTACGGACTGTTCGAAAATTCTGCCAGAAAAAGTGGTTCAGGTGGCACAAAGTTAGGGCAGATCAATCATCGAGTGACAAATAGTGGTCAGGAGTGCCACCAGGAAAAAACGTTTGATTTTCCCGTGAAGTTTTTCGCGTTTCCGCGTCGGGCCGCACGGGCCGACGAGCGTGAGGTGGCACCGGCGCAGGAGGTCAAGGAGGGCGAGCGGCGGGCTGCGCATGCACGACGTTCAAGGGCCTGCTGACAATTTTGAGTCACCTCGAGCACCCGAGATGCAAGAAGCTGCGCGAAGAAATGGCCCGGATCGCAACACGAGCTGCGGCGGGCGACGAGGCGCTCGAAAAGCACTTCCAATCAGAAGGCAAGAACTTCCGACAGACGTCCGCTATCTGATGCGCGCAGGCCTGGCTGGCTTTGGCGACTCGACAAACACGGTAGCCCTGAAGACCATGGTCGCGCAGCTGGGCACGATGGTGGAGATGAAAGATAGGCTGCTAGAGGCCAACTCGAGGATCATCGAGCAGCAGACAGCCCGGCTCGAGGAGCAGACTGCTCGGCTCGGGGAGCAGTCTGCTCGGCTGGCGCTGGCGGACGTGGCCTTGAAGCAGCAGCAACTCATCACGAGTTTGCAGGAAGAGAAGGCTGCCAAGCGCCGCAAGCTGTTGTTGGGCGCGGTGCCCGTGTTCTCGGCCGAGGATGCTAGCGAGAGCGACAGCAACGACTACCCGCCCGGCTCGACCTGCAAGACGGGGCGTTGGTCTCGGCTGATGACTGAACAAGCTAGAGTTTTCGTTGAACGGCTAGCTCGTGCTATCACAGCCTATACCAAGAACGTGCGCGACCAGTACCTGAACACAGAGGAACCAGAAGAGGAGATCGAGCCTGAAGTCTGGCAGCAAGCCAATGACGCAGCAATCGAAGCGCTGCGGCAGGCGGTCGCGGAAATCTTGCGCCCCGCGCCTGCGGCGTTGGCTCGTTTCCACGCGGTCAACGGTACCCAAATCTATAGCGAGATCGTGCGGATAGTGTGCAGGAGGCTCCCACGTCGAAATCTAAACTCCACCCAATTGCCTCTCGCGCATTTTTTTCTGTACCTCGTGGCCAAGAACAAATTCTTTGCGCAAGTGGCTGGCAACGAAGAGGATGCGGACTTGGCCAGAGACCTGGAGCTCGAGACTACGCTGGGCGAAGAAGTTCTGGGACATGACGTGTTTCTGTATTCGCTCGATGAGCCGCGCGGGCTGGTGCCCAAAGAAAGTAAGGAACATTCGTTGCGTATAGAAACGCTCAGGCAAGCACGAAATGGCGACGCGCAGGCCGAGGCCTTCTTCTTGGCCAGGGGCCTGCCAGTGAAGTACCTTGTGCGTTAAAAACAGTGCTAAACCTTTCAGTACGCAACTCAGTTTTGGTTTTCTCAGTAAACAATATTATATAATGCGGTATTTTGTGGAGGAGACAGAATGTACGCACGGGGTGAGGAGGGAGAGGGGGGGGGAAGCAAGACGGCGGAAGGGCGGGGGGGGGGGGCCGCCACGCACACTTTTTTTGAAAAGGACGGATGGGGGGGGGGGGTTTTGTGTTGGGGGCTTTTTCTTCTTGGTATGGCAAGGGGGGGGGAACTGCCGGGCGGCGGGAGGGAAACAACACCCCTGTCTTTCAAGAGCTTAGCTATATCTTTGTTTTTATTGGACCTGTGGGATGGCGACAGCAAATTCCTCACCCGGCTTCCAGGGCTTGTTGGCCGGCTGGGCGGCACGGACCGAGGAGCCCAAGGGTCTACCGCCGTCTGTAGCAGCAGCAGTAGCCGTGCAACGTTCGCCGATCGCGACAATAGGCCCTGCGCGAGCAGAGGCCCAGCGCTGGCTGCGGACGGAGCTCGAGGCGCAGGGCGTGCAGGGGCCCGCGCTGGCCACGGTGCTGCGCACCTTGCAATACCGCGATCGCGCGGGCCTGCTGCGGCTGACCGAAGACGACCTGAAATTCTTGGTGACCAGTGCCAGGCCCCGGCTAGAGCCTGACCTGGCGCTGCTGCTGCGCGATATTCTGCACGACGGGGGCGGCTTGGAAAGACGACCCCCCGCCAATATTAAAAAAGAAGGCGAGCCTGGCTGAGAGACCAAGGTCGCGCGATCGAGTTCACAGAAAAGAATTAACGCGCGCGGTGCCCACACGACGCCCTTTCCCCCACACACACGGACCTCGAAGAGTGAGGAGGCAGACAAAAGTTTTATTAAAGACCTTGGTGGGGCAACAAAGAAGGGTCCAGCAACCGGAAAGTGGCCTTGGTCGGCGACGTGGAAGAAAGGTTGCTCACCCGGATCTCGTTGTTTTCTATGTTGGCATACGTGTACTCGATTCCCTGGGCAACGGGATGTTGCACCAGAAGGCATTTGCCGTAGATCGAGGAGGCATTGTCGCGTTCTTCGTAGGCGATCCACCAGCCAAGAGCTGAATGGTTTGAGTCGTTGATTTGCTTCAGCACCAGGCACCCCCCGCAGTCGGTGTCGGGTGCGCCTGGCGCAAGCCCGTACTTATTTACACTTGCAGGATGATTGTACAAAAGCAGATAGATCCCGTCGTCAAAGAGTTCGTCCTGCTTCTTTTGGGACATGACGCAGCTGCTGAAATTCGAGACGTTGAAAAGTCCAAAGGTTTGCAGTGTAGCATTAGCGGTGCTGCATTCCTGCATCCGCAGCCCTAGCCAGGCAGGTTCCGACTCCTCCGGGGGGGCACCACGCTCAGACACTGGCGAGATCTCTCGTCATACAACAAGGCTGAACCCACCAAGCGGGTTAGATCCGAGGAGCTGAGATCACACTGGTCTCGCGAATCAGATTTTACTGGCTTCTCTATAAACGTTACTATTAGTCCTATTAGTCCCGCAATCATCCAAAACACCGCAAAAGCTACGGCTAACATGCACTCCGCTTTGGTCATTCCTTTTTTCTTGTCCTGCTTCTGTTGGCCCGAGTGCGGGAAAACACAGCTTTTGCCGACAAGCTACGTTTGCCCCCCGCCAACCTTCACCGCCGCCCCTCTAGAGAGAGAGAATGTGGGCGAGGGGGGGGGAGCCGGACCTGTACAAAAAAAGGGCGGGGGCTGGCCAAAAACAAGGGAGGGACCGGTAAAAAAAAGGGAGCAAAATCACCCTTGCGAAAAAGAAGGGCGGCCGCGCGCCTTTTTCCTTTCTCCTTCCCACTTTTGCCAACACACCACTTTGGCTTGGGTGGCTTACTTTGTAAAAAAGCGTTCCACACACATTCGGATTGGAACACGTGGCGTACGCGCTGTTCCGCGGCAATGACGTCCCCCCCCTCCCCACCTTTCTTTCTCTTGCTCTCGTTCAGCAAGAAAAAATCTTGTTAGCTCTTAGAAATGTCTAAGAAGCAAAGTTACAATAAAAAAGTAGCGAAACCAGCGCATGGCTACCGACAGCGAGAAAGTGGAGGTGACGGTGAAGTGGTACGAGCTGAAGGAGGCAGAGCGGAAAAACGTCTGGCAGAAACCACGAGTTGTATCAGCGAAGCAAAAGTACACAGTGCCCGCGAGTACCGTGCGGAAGGGGCTAGCCGCGATCGGACAAGCGATCGGGGTTGAGACGCTCAGCCGGGAAAGATGTCCCAAGCTATGTCTTATGCCTGATTTTTTGTCACTGAACGAAACGAGGATGACCACCAAGGACCCCGGCATGCTAGCCGAATGGCTAGAAGCCAGAATAGAAAACAAAATGATGTGTCTGCATACCCTGACGAACGAAGATCGGCGCTTGACAACCGAGGAAAACGGGGACGAAGTAACTACGTATCTCACCAAGCGAATAAAGTACAATCGTAAGGGCGAAGTGGTCGACGCTCAATGCAGTGTTACGTTGCGTGTCAGCTGGCCTTATCCTACAGGTGGTCCATTCCCGGCAAGTGGTGGTGGTGGTGTACCAATGGCGAGAAGACTTGTGTGGGGACCCGCCACAAGCAGGAGGCCCTCCACCTCCGATAACCAACAAAAATGCCATCTGCTCTCGCGAGCCTTGACTAAGCTAATTACGGAGGAACCCAGGTACTTGTCGACCAAGAACGCAGTTGAGGCCGTGATGGAGTTAGACCAAGAATTGCGATTTGCGGGGCACCGCCCCCTGTTCGTCGAGGCCGATCACAAAGAAATACTTTCTACCAGTCTTACGATTTCGCCAGAGGAGCTAAGTCCGCTGCTACGAGCAGCAGACATCCCAGGTGCCTGGCTGCAAGAGTTGGAAATTCGCGGCACTTTGCTAGCGTGGTTTCAATGGCTCGGTTACTACCGGACGAGAGTGCTCATTGCCCTGCTCAAAAACCTGTCCACCGCGTCTACGAGGGTGCAAGGCGTGGTTCGACAGCTCCAAGAGCTACTGCGGGATATCTGGGCGGCCTCGCCGGGGTTGTACGGGGTCCGCGAACCAGGCGTCGTCCAGCAGATAGCGAGCGCTATTGGGGTACGCGATGGCCTGCCGGGCGTGCTAGCAGCTGGTTTTGCCCAGGAGGTGGTCGCACACTGCAGGCAATGCGGCGAGAGCCTCGGACACAAAAGACAGAAGAGGTGACAAAGGGGGGGGGGCCTCTCTCTCCCTCTTTCTCCAAAACTTCCCCCTCCCCGTCGCCGTTCCCCGTGCATGCTTGCACTTTGTTTCGTAAAATGCCCCCGGCGAGAACGGCGAGAACGGCGAGAACGGCGAGAGGGGGGGAATACATTTTAAGCTACCAAACAAATTCCCGCCCGCCGGGGGCTGCCCCCCCCCCAAAAGAGAGAGATGCCATCGAAAAAAGGTGGGTGAGAGTGGGAGGGGAAAAAGCTGTGTACGCAAAAAAAAAGAGTGGTAGGAACTGTGTACGCAAAAAAAGAAGGGCGGTCGTGCGCCTTTGCCCCCTTCCCACTTTTGCTTTGGGTGGCTTACTTTGTAAAAAAAGCCATTCCACTCACACCGCGTTAGGAATGGAACACGTGGCGTCCGCGCTGGTGCCGTTCGAATTCCGCGGCAATGACGGGGCGGCCGACGCTGACGACGACAGGTACACGGGCCCGTTCGCGCCGCGCAGCACGAAGCACGGAGCGAACTCGTCACCCCCGCGGTGGCAGAATTACAACGACTACGACGGGGCAGGAGATGCGAACGCGCCGCCAGAGCCGATGCGCCCGCTGAGCCTTTACCCGGGGCTAGCGGAGGCCGAGCGGGAGGACGCCCAGCAGAACCCGGGCGCGGACGAATCTTTCTGCTTCGCGTGCCAGTTCTTGCCCAGAGGACAATGCGACAACAGAGACTTTGCGCACTTGCAGAGCTTATTCGACGAGTGGGGTGACAGGAGCCCACTAGTAGTGCTGCGGTGTGTGCAGCAGTGGTACCGGCGGCGCTGGCAGGAAGAGTGCAACCAGCACTGGCTGCTGAGCAGCATACGGTTGCACATCGTGAGCCACCGCGCCATGCCCCCGGAGGTTTTCAGAAAGAACGCTATGCGCACGAACCAGGCGCTGCTGTACCACCTGGTGACGCAGGGCCTGCTGCGCGAGAACGACGACGGGACAGTGCGAGAGATAGACGAGAACAGCTTTAGAAAATACCAGAGCCTAGTGCTAGCCAGCGTCAAACTACAGGCCGGCGCGCAGTCGAAAATGCCGGAGCCGTCCTAAATAATAGGCTGCTTGCAGAAAAAAAAATTGCTTTTTAATATTAAAAAAACAGGAAGATCTCTTTTTTTTCTAAAACTCTGAACAGCGCCGAAAACTAAAAAAGAAAAAGACTAGAATCTCTCTGACGACACGCAGACAGAATCCCTGTCTCCGCGTGTTTGGGTCGCTTTTTAGTCACAGTCCGAGTCACTGCAATCAGCACAGACTCCCTTGGGACTGCCGCTGAGCCACTTGCGTTGGATAGGAGTCTTTACACCTATCTCGAGCAGCTCTTCCCACTTCAAGGTGCAGTCTCGTTCAGCTCTGTAGGCGTCTCCCAACAAATTCAACATTGGCAACGAAATAATTCTTTGTACGGCTTCTGTGATTTGGTCGCTGCTCCGCACCTCCGATATAATGCCGTCCAATGGCAGATGCCTGAGGAATTGGTGTTCGCACTTGTGACTTCTTTGGTCCAGCGACAAGCTGAGTTCCATCACTGTTTTGCCGGTCCGGATCGTGTGTTTGCAGTACAACACCAAGCGCGTACTAACGGGTACAGATTCGCCGTAGCGTCTGCCCACGTCAATGTTCAGCAGGCCGTGCGCATCCAACTCTTCTCCGTTTTCGTAGTAATGGTAGGGAACTGCGCCGGTGATCCCGTATTTCTCAAAACCCCTGCCCAGGGTCACTTGCTCGATCCGTTGGACAAGTGTCTTTTGCACCGCGCGGAGTTCGCCTTGCTTAGCTATTTTGGCTAAGGGCAGCAGAACAGTGAGACGCTTGCAGGCCGTGCCTAGCACGGCCAAGGAAGACGGCGAGTACGAGATGAGCAATTCTAGTGTGCTGCCCTCCAGCAGCTCGAGCAGGTCCAACAAGGAAGAACGACCGTGTGCACGCTTCTGTCTTTTGTTCGGCCGTGCAGCGTCTTTCGTTCCGTCGTCGGTCGAGATCGCTGCTCCAAGAAAAGACATACCGCTACACAAAAAAATGTACAAGGAAGACTTAACACAAAAAAAAAACAAAGCCCTTTCCTCCCTTTGTAAAAAAAAAAATGTGCGTCGTCAATTTCGTGCAGGTGTGTGCGTGCAGTCTGTGTGCAGACAGTGTGCAGTCTGTGTGCAGTCTGTGTGTGTGTGTGACTTGTGCGTGTGTGTGTGACTTGTGCGTGTGTGTGCGTGCAGTCTGTGTGCGTGTGTGTGTGTGTGCGTGTGTGACTTGTGTGTGTGTGACTGTGTATGTGTGTGTGCAGTCTGTGTGCAGTTTGTGTGTGTGTGTGTACAGTCTGTGTGTGCGTGCAGTCTGTGTGTGTGACTTGTGCGTGTGTGCCTGTGTGTGTGTGCAGTCTGTGTGCGTGTGACTGTGTGTGTGCAGTCTGTGTATGTGTGACTGTGTGTGTGTGTGCAGTCTGTGTGCAGTCTGTGTGCAGTCTGTGTGTTGTAGGCGTATGAAGCTTATGTGTGTAAGTCACTGCTTTGTTGTGTTGTGTTAAAAAGGGTTCTTCGCACGTCACATATCATAAGGGAGGGAGGGGAGGGCCGACAAACGAAAAGGGGGGGCCCGACAGCTACGATGCCGAAGTCATTGGGCAAACCCAATGTTGGCAAAATTGCGCAAACACAATGTTGGCAGAATTGCGCAACCCCAATGTTGCCAACATTGGTTTTGCTCAATGTGCTGTAAACGAGGGGAGGGCCTGCGATGCCGAAGCCATTGGGCAAACCCAATGTTGGCAGAATTGGGTTTGCCCAATGATGTAGGTTCGGCTGGTTGGAAAGGATCGGCCCCTCCTTCCCCCCAACTCTCTTTCATATTGGTGACCATAATATATCACACTCACGTGAAATGACTTTGCTTATCTGTCGTCGTATACAAAACAGAAATTGTCGCGTGTGCATGTGTGTGTGTGTGTGTGTGTTACTGTCAGTCTACCCCGTGCGTGTTTCTTGGGGCTCGACACAGACAATTGTGTGTGTGTGTTGTGTGTGTGTGTGTGTTTCTTTTTGGCTGAACGTGTATACACCAAGAGTTGTGTGTGTGTGTGTGTATGCGACTGGGTTTGGTGTATCCGTCAACGCGTGTGTGTGAGTGTTTGAGTGTGATACCAAGAGGTACGTGTTCTTACTATTGGTGGGTGCAGGTGTGTGTGTGCAGGTGTGTGTAATGTATCCATGGTTTTTTATGTGTATCTGCAGAGAGTTATGCGATCTCCCCTTCCTGCTCTTATCCATCTATCTCTTTTTTTTTCTCCTGCTCTTATTTCTAGTTGTGTGCGCGAGTTTAACTGTCCAACCACAGTAAAAAACTCGCGCACACCTTGCTGCATTTTTTCTTTCTTCCTTGCTTCACAGGAAAGAAAACCAAATGAGCGACGGCTCCCTGCCTTCCGACGTTGCTGCTCCCACAACTCCCACTCCGCCTTGCTTCCTGAGATCCACGGAGATCAAGTCGCTGCCAAGCCTGCGCGAGGTCCTGGAGTCACGAGCCCGCGTTGAAGTCGTGCTGAACGCGGGCGCCGAACCAATCAGCAGGGACCGAGTGTCGCCGCACGTGTGGTTTGACGAGTTCGAGAGCGAGCTTGGGCCGGACCACAAGCGCTTGTGGTCCAAGATCATAGCCTTTGCCCAGGCCCGCTGCATGTTCCAGTCTTTTCTGCTGCGGCTACCCACCAAGGGCATGTTCCTGCACCTTTCGTCCGCGCGGCTGGCCGCAACACTACAAGGTCTGGCACCCGCCCGGGCGGAACCTCGTTTGCGGGGCCTGTGTGCCGCGCCCCTCGACAACGCTCTGGCCAGGGATTGTCCCCTCCTGCACGGATTGCTAGTCGGGGAGCCCAGCCATTTGCAGCAGGTGGTCCGCCTGACGCCAGCGGAGTTCGTGTCCCGCGTCCTCGGCCCGAGCGGCACCGTTGAGCCAGCTCGCGTGCACGAGCTAGGTGCTGTCCTGGTGTGCACGGAGGCCAGCCACTACTGGTTCGTCCAGCCCCAGCCCGCCTCGCCCCGCGTCCCGTCCTTCAGCTCTCTGGTCGCGCTGCACGAACGTGTGGGTGTCAAGTTCCTGGACATGTTCCACCCGTCCGACCCGTCCGACGAAGACGCGCCTTCAGACGAAGACGCGCCTTCGGCTGCTGCTGCTGAAAGCAACAACGAGACCGCTCTGTCCGCGCAAGAGATCTGTCCGGCGGCCCAGCGCCAGATCTGCAAGGCCTGGACAATAGCCCGCGATACACTAATAGTGATCGACGCGCTCCCGCAGCCAGACCCTCTGACAGGTTCCTTGGGCGCCGGACCCTACGCAGCAGCAGCTACAGTTGATCCTACTAGAAATGAGGGCCAAGAGCCTTTGTGCTACAGCTTTGTTCAAGGACGAATTCCTAGGCTACGACCCGTCAGCCAAGGACCAGCCACTAGAATTCAGGGGGTACGAGAAAGTACGCAACGAGCGGGCCGCTGTGGAGGGCCTGCTGCGGCCCCTGAGCCACGAGGTCCGGGTCTCGGCCTGTCGCACCCCGGGCTACCTCTTCCTCCTCAGCGCGTGCCTCAGGCAGGTGGTGGATAATAGTACTCCGGACTTTGTGCTCAGGGTGGACAAGCGGGAGCAATTCATCGACCGCGAGCTCAAGACTTTCACCCACAAACGGCGCCGGCTGGCTCAATAAAACAAAAAGACAGAGAAAAAACGCGGCCAGGAAGTTTCCAAACTCAATTCGCAAAAGCTTTAGGCTTTCCTCTCTTTGTCCCAATCGTATTTTATAAAAAAAAGAAAGTTTATTTTCTAGTTCAGGAGAGGCAAATCATGTGCGTGAACTATGCGCGGGTGTAAGTAGCCAAAAAAAATAGTAGACGGCAATATTCTAGATATCAACCACTGTTTTCTTTTTTTTTCTCCCAAAACACCCCCCCCTCGCCCTTCTTTTCCTCCCTCTCGCCACTATCCAAACCTCACTTGCAAAATCACTCTCTTTTCCGTTCCCGCCCCCACCCCCTTTTTTTTCTTCTCCCGCCTGTTGTTTCAGATTTTTTTTTTGTTTGCCTTACGTTTTATTTTTTTAAACGTAAGCCAGAGAAAACCAAAAGGAATGCAAAACACAGCCGTGACAGAAACAAAACAGTCTCAGCACCTGGTCAACATTCTTTCGCACGTCGACAGTTTCGAAAAGCTGCAAAAAGGAAACAAGACCTTGATCGTCACGTACGGACCCCCCGGAGTTGGCAAATCCGCCGTACTCAAAGAATTTCTTACAAATGTCTTCGGAATATATAACCCCCTCGCTGATCAAAAGGTTTGGTACAACGGCAACATCGATGACATGGTCAAGATGCACAGCGGGGATGTGCAGAGCTGGATCCAAATCGAAGCAGAATTAAAAGAGAGAAAAACTCGAGGCTCTAAGCTTGCCAAATCAGCCGTCTTTAGCGAATATGTTACGCGCAAGAGGACTCAAGCATATTTTGCCGCCCGCAAAGAAACACAGGGTCTGGACGAGCTGAATGATACCCTGCTGCAGGCGGCCATGGAACTCGGCGCAGGGATCTTGTTAGAAACGACCGGTGCGTACGGCAGGGGGTGGGATGCACTGCAAGGCCTCTTATGGGCCTGCTCGCTGGCCAGACAGAAACAGTACACTATTTACATCCTTTGTCCCCTAACCAGGCTGGACACCGTACAGAGGAGGCTTGCTGAACGTCAGGGCCAGCTCAATGCCCATAACTCCGAAGAACTGTTCCGCAATTCCTACAGTAACCTGTTGTACGAAATTCTGCCCAGCTATCGAATAGTCACAGATTGGCTGTACATTGTAAACAACAATGAAGCAAGGCAATGGAACTATCTCCACGGAAATGTTTCCTTGGCAAAGCCGATCTCGTTGAGTGGCGCGCAGAGTCCGCAGACGTTGCAGCTGGTCAACAGACTTAACAAGTTACATTTCATACGGGAACTCAGCAAGGGCAAGTGTGAGGCAACTTCTGTGCCGAAAACGTCAATGGAGAAATTGCACCCCGAGCCACCTCTTTCGGCAAGCGCCTGTGCACTAAACATTTTATGCCAAAGTTAGTAAACTCTCTAGGGGTGCCTGCCGAGGAATTTCTCTAGTTGGAGCCCCTCCTTTGAACGGAGAAAAGGGGGGGGCTTGGCAAAAAAGCCGGACGTTAAGCAATAAAAGTCGTTCCTTCCTTTATTTTCTTTTTGCACAATTTTTAATAGCACGAGGTTCGCTTTTTGTTTTGTTCATTCGGTAGCGATGTTAATATGTTTCTTCCCGTCGGGCCGGCACTGCAGCTTGTTCGAATACGTGTGCCTGTTCGTCGTCGCGCCTAGGGGGCCGTCGGGCACGACCCAGAAGACGCGCCGGCGCGAACTCAGTAGTGTGTGATCCGTTTCCGACACCACGACGCAGCCGCAGGTGCCACAGGTCTCGACGAACGTAGTGGTGGCCTCGCCGCCGTCGGTGACGGCGCTGGCCTTGTCCGCGAGATTCTGCAACGTGCTGTGCCAGGGCCCGCTCGTGACTTGTAGCGCGGCCGACGCGAGCTCTGCCAGGTCCCTCTCGGCCTCCAGCGCCTCTTCCTGGCCTACGTTTCGCTGGTCCAGATACCTTTTCAGGCCCAGGACCAACGCCCGGGCCAGCCGGAATTCCTTGTGCTCCGACATCTTGGCAGCAAGAAAAAATGTCCCGCGTAACGGCAGAGCCGGGGGGAAATCTTGCGCAAGAATTTTAAGGGGAGGTAGGGGCGCGCGAAAAAAGCTCTTCCCTCTTGACAGGCGTGCAGGGGTGGGTTTGACGCAACCGTACCCTGTATCCTAAGAACTCGAGGGGTAGGGGGGGCCGGTCCTTCCCCCTCCTGTTTTCCTTCCCGCCAAATCCTCAGAAAAAAAAGCTTTCCTGGCTCACAGGCTATAGCACAAATTGTGGGTCGCGTACCGGCAGAGCCGGGGAAATTTGGCGCAAGAATTTTCAGGGGAGGTAGGGGCGCGCGAAAAAGCTCTCCCTCTTGACAAGGTGTGCAGGGGCTTTCGTCGACTCCGCCCCCCCCCACCCCACACTCCCCGCACACCCCCCCATTTTACGTACTTCCCCTCTTCCCTCTCTTTCTCCCCTCCCCCCCCCCTTTTAACCCTCCGCCGTCCTCAAGAAAGAGAAGGGTCTGCTGAAACACAAACATGAATCTTGAGAAAAACAAGGTGTCGACCAACTGAGTCAGATCCTCCTCCTTACAAAGAAATACGGGCGGATAGAAACATACAAGAAATTTCAGCCGGCAACAACAAGCAAGATGAACAGGACCTGGCCTTGGCGGATTCTCAGGAGACGTTGCAAAGACTGCAAGACAAGCTAAGAGCCCTTGCGGCCAAGGCCAACAATCCGCGCCTGCAGGATCTGCGCCCGATTTATCTGGGCACGATAGTGCCACTGGCCAACGAGAGACGTTTGGTAAGCACATGGCAGGCGCGAAAGTGGATCTTGGCCAATAAATGGCAAGCGCGCCTGGCGCCCTACTTTATGCCCGGCTCGCCTAAGTGGCACGTGGATCACATTGTGCCGCGCAGTTGGGGGGGCTTGGACCACCCTCGCAACTATGTAATGATGCCTGGGCTGGTGAACATCTCGTTCAGTGACTTCATGCCAGCGGAGAAGATAGCCTATATTGGCAGCGTAGCCACCCGCAGTGCCAAGCTCTTCTGCAACTACTTGCGTCCCGGCGCCGAGTCGAGGATCGAGGACCTGCCAGAGCTGACAATCACGGGTGCTCTTGGCGGCAGTGTGCTCTGTCGATGGGATGCGGCCTCGTCTAGTCTTAGGAGGAATGGACTAACCATGGGCAGCAACAACACAGCGCAGCCAAGCCAGGTCATCTTCTTTGAGCTGCTTTTTTTAATGACTAGTTAAATCTAACACATGTACAGGTAATGCTACGAGCCAAGAAGAGGTCGGACAAGGAGGGCAAGGACGAGAGGAAAGTTGCTCTGGTGTTGAACCAAAAGCTGGACTACCTCCGCCTTGAGCACATCTCTACCCTTGAAGCACTCGAGCCAGACGAAATGATATCTGTGAAGGGCCTGCTTGCTGCGCACAAGGGCCAGGTTTTTGCGGAAGTCAAGTACACCGAGAGCGAGCAGTTCGAGGGATCCAGGCTATGGAGCGGCGCGTCCGTGGGGATGGTGAGCGGCTGGGTCTGCCGTCTCGTCGCGGGCGAGCTGTACGAGTGGCTAGACAGCAAGAACGCCTGCTGCACCATCCTGTTGCAGCTCATGGAAAAGAACGAGATTGTCGTGAAAATACCGCGATAGTGCGGTCAGGCTTTTTGTGGCGGAGGCCGCGAGGCCATGATGCCAGGAACTGCTGGCCGAGGGAGGGAGGGAGGACAACAAGGCCAACCGTAAGTGGGGGAAGCAGCGTTTCCTCAGCGTCATCAATGGCCAGGCAGTGCTGGGAGATGGCGAGCTGGACTGCCCTACGTTCGATGGCAGCAGTCTGGCTCAACGTGGTACCCAAGTTCCAGAGGCTGGCCGAGTTTCAACCTCTCTGGAATAACGTGGAAGGCCGAGAGGACAAGAAGCACAACAAGAACAGCACGTTCATGGCGTACGTGTGGCAGCTCTACGAACGCAAGATCATGCAGGGCATCGTCGACTTTTTCCATTCTGTCGAGGACAAGCAGGGAAAGTGCGTGTACAGGGTCGGGGTGTGGAAACATGACGAGATCGGTGTGCACAAGCTGTCTGGCGGCGAGCGGATCATGACCGACGAGATGATCGGGCGCGTCAGGCAGCACATCAAGGCCGAGTTCGGCTTCGAGCTGGATTACCACGCTGGTGACTGTTCGCCTACGGAGGAGGACTGGAACATATTCTACGGCCCTCGGTGCCTCCACTTGATCTCTACCAACCCGGAACGCTGCATGCACGAGCTCGTCCTGTACGGCAGCAAGCACAAGCACGTGCGCTTCGATGGCGCGGTCCTGCGCCACATGACTCATTCCCGGCGTCTACACGAAGATCAATGCAAGCTTCGCGACTACGTAAACACTGCCCTGGCTACTTCTGCTACTACACCGAGCGGACTGACTCGTCTGTCGTCTCTCGAGAAATGGTACGAGACTGGCCATCACCCTCGTTTTCCTGTTCTGTGCAAGGACCAGTCCAACTGGATAAGCTTCCGGAACTGCACCTTCGACATCAAGGAGCTGAACCTTTACACGTGGGCGCAACTGGCAGAAGCGGGCAAGAAGCCGCCCTTGACCGATCATTTCTACGACGTGGAAGTGGACATCGCCAAGCTACAAGAGTCGGTGAATCACCCTGACGAGTGGCTGACCCCGCTGTGGGCCGGTCTGCTGCGGTACCAGCTTTCTGAAGAGATGGCGGAGTTTCTGGAAGTGAGCCTGGGCCGCGTACAATACCCCGTCTGTGCCTATGACGACTGGCAGGGCTTCCTGTACATGGTTGGTGATAGCCGTACAGACAAGGGGACGATTATCAAGGTGCTGAGGGCCATGAAGCCTAGCCACAAGATCGGCGCTCTGGCGATGTCTAGCAAAGACAAGTTTCGTCTGCAAGGAGTGTACCTGAAGGAGCTCTTGGTGGTGGACAATATGCCGATCGGCTTCGAGAAGGCACTGGACCAGTCCCTACTGCAACGTATGGTCTCGGGCGAAATGGTGCCCGTGGAGCGCAAGTACAAGACCGGAGTTACCGACTTCGTTTGGAACGTGCCCCAGGTCTGGGCTGGCGATCATGTCCTTAATTGCAAGGATAACCAGGGCCAGTTTGGCGAGCGAGCTCATGCGTGGTTTTTCCGCAAAGAAGTCAAAGAGAAAAGGCCCCGGCTGGCGGAAGACATCGTTGAGAGGGAGCTGCCCGTACATCCTCATGCGATGCATCAAGCGTTATAGACGTTTGGTGGAGCAGAAGGGTCGCTGTGATTTTTGGCTGCACGTCGCGCCCGAGGAATTGTGTGCAAACAAGAAGGCAATTCAGTGCCAGACAAACCCGCTGAGCAAGTTTATCCACGAGGGCAGCAGCGAGTGGCGCGTGCAAAAAAAGACTGGCTACAAAAAGGCAAGAAAAAAGCAGCGGGAGGAGCGACGGGCGCAGGGTCCTAACAAGAAACGTCGGCTGGAAACCATTCGTACCAAAGAATACACTTCAAAGACAAAATGAATAAGGACCAGCCGCCCAAAAAGGTAATGTAAGTCGTTTGTGCTCATATTCATTTGCATCTGAAGGTTAGTCTCAATTTTCTGTGCCGCCTTTCTTCACTATCCGTATGTTGCAGGCGCACGCTGGATCCCCCCAGTGCGTCAGACAAGTGGCAGTGCGCTGGCTGCACTGCCAATAGTTGTCAAAAAAGTGCAACAAACTAGCAAAGGATTTCGTCTGCCTTCATTAAACCAGTTTTTTTCTTTCATGAACACGATTTTTCCCCGGGGGGTGGCTCTTGAGTTGATAGATTAGCGCGGCGCGTGAGCAAACTGCACCCCGATATAAGAACTTGAACAGGGATGGAGAGGAGGCTTGCGAAAGTACGCGGCCCCCTTCCCCCCCCACCCTCTGCACGAGAAGAGCAGAGAGAAAAAGTACAAAAACGAGCCCTGAGCTTTTCCTTGACACGAACTTTCCCCCCCCCTCCTTTGCCGCTTCCTGCACGACAACAAATGACAATGGGGGGAGGGGCCGCTGAAGACAGGAGAGGGGGGGCTTTTTGCGAAAGTACGCGGCCCCCCTCTTCCCCTTGCCCCCCCCTCGCTGTCCGGCGGCCCCCCCCCACCCTCTGCACGAGAAGAGCAGAGAGAAAGGAGGGGAGGGGGGGCCTGCACGTACGAAAGTAGCCACAAGCGCAAGCCGGCCCCCCCCCCTGTCTTCAGCGGCCCCCCCGTACCTACCCCAAACTGAGAAGGCGCAAGGGCGAAACAAAGAGAGAGACACGCACGGCCTCCAGAATTGACACTTTGCAGTGCGTGCCACGCCTCTCTCCCCCCCACCCCGCTGTTTCCTTTCCCACACCCATCCCACGCACGCACACATTCCCCCCCCCCCCCCCCCCGACACACATTCCCCCTCCCTCTGGCGCCGTCTTGCTCTGCCGTGTGAGAGCAGTTGTTGCGGTGTGCCTGTGTTTTTTGCCTGTCGTAGACGGTACACAAAAACCCCCTCCAAACCATGAGCAAGTACTTGGACTCGGAAGCGGCCGGCGGGAGCGACGAGAGCAGCGACTCGGAGGAGTCGCTGGACAGCGGGGACGACTCACAGGAGAGCGACGACGACGGGTCGTTTATCGCGGACGACGACGAGGAGGAAGAGGAGGAGGAGGAGGAGAAGAGCGGGGACGAAGCAGTGTCCAAGAAACGCGGGCGCCGCGAAGCCGGCGCGGATGGCCAGAAGAGCAGCAAGAACAAGAAGAAGAGCAGCAACAACAAGAAGAAGAGCAAGAAGAAGAGCAAGAAGAAGCCACAGCAGGGCGAAGAAGACCGAAGTGCCAAGAAAAGAAAGACGGAAGAAGGCGCCAAGCCCAAGAAGAAGGCGAAGCCCGCCAGGGGCGACAGCTCGGCGTCGACGTCCGAGGACGAGGCGGAAGAGAAACGCGCCCCCGACCCGCAGTTGACGCAGCTGCAGGCCGGGCAACAGATCAACCCCTGGGAAGACCGCAACATCGAGTCGCTCATCAAGATGCCCGGCGCGTTAGCGGGCAAGTTCGCGGAGCACAGCGCTTTGCTGAAGGCGGTGTGGTCGGTGCGGCACGACTCGCGCGCGCTGCCCCAGCAGTTGCAGGCCAAGCAGAAGTTCTACATGACGGAGCCGGGGCTGCCCGGCAACAACGACAACTCCGGGGCCGCCGGCACACGGAGCCGTGGCAACTGGGGCTGGAGCGCGCGGCTGCGCCTGAGCAAGCCACTCAATAGCAAGAGCCTGGCGGCGCTCGGCGTGTTCGGCAAGGACAAGGCCGTGCAGCAAGTGCGCGTGGGCACCTCGAAGGCGTTGCGCGGCCTGCACTGGCGCCCGCCCCAGGAAGTGGCGGGCCACCACAAGAAGTTCGACCCCGTGGCGCGCAACCTGCACAGCCTGGGCCGCGACGTGTTCAGCGAGCTGACCGTGGGCGATCTGGGCCAGCTGATCGTGCTGCCCGCTATCCCGTTCGATCGTTCGGCGCCGCAGCCGCTCATTTCGGCGTCCGCCGAGGCCCTGTATGTCATGATGACGCTGCGCGCGCCCGCGGGCAAGGGCGCCGCGGACGGCCTGCCGCACGTGGCGCTGCAGACGGGGCTGGCCACGTTCGTGAGCCTCGGGCTGGCGGCCGACCTGGTGCCACATCTGGCCGCGATCGAGCACTGAGGCAACCGCATTTATGACGAACGGGGCCAGGCCAAGGGCTTCCTGCTACCGTCGGGCCTGCTGGAGGTGGTACGCAAGCGGGCGCAGGACCCTAACTGGCTGCCGCCGCGCTACGTGGAGAGCTGCCAGGAATCAGAGAAGGCGGCGGAGGCGGCGGCGTCGTCTTCGTCGTCGTCGTCGTCGTCGCGCGCCGAGTCGTTGCCGGCGGGCCTGGAAAAGAAGCTCAAGGCGTTCGGCGAGGCACTGAGCGTAGTCCAGCACTTCTTTGCGGAGTCGGCGGCCTTCTACCGCGCCACGGCGGTGCAGAACCAGAACTTCGCGCGGGCGCAAGAAAAGAGCGCGGCGGCGATCGTGGGCGGGAGCAAGGCAGTGCAGGGGCTGCTGGAGGAGATCTCGGCGCTGGCGCCGCCGCCGCCGCCACCTGCGGCGCCACCTGCGGAAGCGGCGGCAACCGCGGCGGCACCCGAAAGCCCGGAGCCAGCGAACGAGGGCGTGCGATCGGACACCGTGTAAAAAAAGGGGCAAAAAGAAAAAACCCCTTTTTCCTGCTTCGCAACATTTCCCCACACCCCCCCCCGGGGCACCCTTCTCCCCCTCCCCCCCGGTTACTCTCTCTCTTAGTACTCAAAGCATAATAATAAAACTACAGCCCCAAAAAAAAGGGACAGTGTACAAAGAAAGCTCTCTTAACAAACCTGCCGGCGTCCAAGCAAACCCGGGGTGGGAAATGCAGCGCGCTGTTTTACCGTCGCCGATCCAAGTAACACTGAACTGGCAGGAATCCGTGAACGCGCAATACCCCCGGCAATCTCCGAGGCCTGGCCCCAGGTACGGCTGCCGCATCCCCAGCACGCACGTTGTGCGCGGCCGGCCGCTGGAGCAAGCGTGTCTGCCCACGTTTCTGGCCGTGGTGTGCGACGGGGACGCCGAGCCCGTGATGAACGCGGTCGCGGCTAAGAAGGTTGTCTTGCTAGCGCGCCTGTTTGTGCGCGCCGACGACCCCGCCAAGAGGCTAGCGTTGTACAGGGTGCTGTCGCTGCCGACGGGGGGAGTGCTTTTTGTCCTCAAGGACAACACTCCGCTGACAGAGCCCGGCGAGGCCATCGCGAGCCCGTTCCTGCAGCCTCCGAGCGAGCTGGAAATCAACGGCCACACACAAGGCGCGGCCGAATACCAGGAAATCAGGGGTTGGTGGGTACTCAAGGTTGCTGCGTGCGCGAGCGACCAGGATTTCTACGGGGTGGGGGCTCCGGTGCTGCACGGCGGCCGCCCCGCGTACCTGGTGATAAGCCGCGGCCAGAAACATTTCTATTGCCTGAGCTGGGGCCAGATCCAGGCTAGCTACCGCACGAATCGCGGCTTGTGTGCCGTGGCTCCCAGAGTCCGGGTGCCACAGCTGCCCGCCGGCGCGGCGCCCGTGTGGGAGAGCATCGCTAAGCAATTGGCGTGGCTGCCAAGCACGCCACCCGCCGCGGAGTGGACCCCGGCCCTGCTGGGGGTGCTGATGCAGTGCCTGCCCGAGGGCACCCAATTAGCGTTCCGGCACGCCGACGGCGCGCAAACGCACTGCACCGTGGCCTTTAGGCCTACGGAAGAGGACAAACTGCTGGAGACGTTCTGTAGCTACGAGGCCGGCGACGGCGGCAGGGACACGAACGTTTCGGCCGTGCGGCTGCAGGTCTTGGCGCCCGCTTCCAGCGACGACGGGGGCAAGCTGGTCACCGGCCTGTCGTTTTTTAGGCAGGTCGACAGAAACTGTTGTGTGAGCTTTGGCCAGCAGAAGGGAGCGCACCACAGCAGCTGCCCCAGGCCCCGCCCGGGCGAGATGGTCTTTTCGTGCAGGCGCGACGACCTGTGCCTCCGGCAGGGAGTCAATTACGGCAGGCTGATCAGGATAGAAAGCCTGGACCAGCAGCAAACGCTTTCCTGGCACATGGGCCTGGCCCAGCTCAGGCAGGGGCGAACGGTCAAGTTCGTGGTGGGCGGCTTACACGACCGTCGGGGCGCCACGATCTCTGTTCTAGAACTCCGGCCAGCCGCCGGCCCGCAGGCGGCGGTGCACCAGTGAAATTCTCCCCCCCTCCGAAATAAACCAGGGGGGGCACAGAGAAGAGTGGGGCGAGGTTTGTTTTTTTTTTGGGGGGGGGGACAGAAATACGGGCGCGGTGAAAAAGGGGGGGCGACATGTTGAGACGACGGGAGAGGTGGGAGGGGAGGCGAAATGTTGAGCCGCGGCCACCAATTTCACACAGACACTTTTCCAACGCCCGATGTGGCGGGGGGGCTTGTTGCGACGGGGGGGGGGTGTGGCAGGAGTAGGGGAAGAAAGGTACAAAACGAAGTTGGGAGGCGAAGAAGGCCAAAAAAAAAGGTAGCCAATAAAGAAAAACGCCGTAGTTTTTTTTTCGACGCGTCCCTCCCCCCCCCAAAAAAGAAAGAAAAGCCATGAGTTTTCAACAAGAGGCGGTAGAAATTGTGGCTGCTACCAGATTAGAGGGCGAGCCCGGCGGTACTCAGGCCGCCACGGAGTCTGCGACAACGGATGCGTCAGCGGATGCGCCCGTGACAACGGATGCGTCAGCGGATGCGCCCGTGACAACGGATGCGACAACGGGTGCGCCCGCGACATCGGATGCGACGACGAGGGTTGACTGTCCACCGGTGCCGGACTACGCGGAGGTCGACTGGAAGCGCGTGAACGACCTGCAGACGTTCGGCACCGGCTGGTGCTTGAAGTACTGCACGACGGATCGGTGCGTCCAGGTTGTGCTCGTCGGTGGCGAGCAGAACAGTGTCCAACCGCAGACGGCCCTGAACGACTGTGTGCCCCCCGTGTGCGTGATGTTCGCGATGCCGCAGAGGGACAAGCAGGCGCCGCTGTGCCAGCGGGCGATGCCGATCGAGTCGGTGTGCTACCGCCCCGCGGCCCTGGTCGACAGCTTCTTGGTGGCGTCGAAACGCTTTGGCTGGAGCGGCGCCCTGCACGCCGAACTAACCGTGCTGGCGGGCGCCGAAGCGGCGCCCCGCGCCCTGATCAGGACGGAGGCACAGTGGCATTTGCTGCTCTTCTACGCCGCGCTGGGCAAGCTGTTCGGCAACAGTCCGCCCTGGCTGCCGGCGCCCGAGGGCACCAGGCGCAAGTGGCGCCAGCTCGTGAGGGACGAGCTGTTCTGTGTGTTCCCCCGCAGCACCACGGGGGCCATTGAAGAAGAAGAAGAGCTGGGCCAAGAAACGCTGAACGCGGTGACACGCATGTGCAGGGACGTCCTGTCGCTGCCGACTTTGGAGGCACGGGACCTGAGCCTGTTGTACCGCTACGTGCGCGAACACGCCGTGCTGGTACGTTCGATTTTGTCGGACGGCGTGGTGGGCATAGCGCTGAACCCGCTGCTCGCCAGGGTGCCCAGGGCCCTGAACCACAACCTGGCGGCCCTGCACGACCGCGACGGGGTGGCCACGGTGTGCACGACGGCGATCATCACGGCTGGCGCGGCCGCCGTGCTGCCGCCGTGGACGGAGGAGTCACTGGGCAGGCGCTACGGCGCGATCACGCCCGAACTGTGCGCGTACCTGACGAAGGAGGTCGAGGACACGGTCGGGTCCACGGTCGAGGAGATGCTGGGCCCGGAGCTCGCGAAAGAAGTACTCGGCGGGCTGGGCCAGGTGCGCGCGCTGCTGGCGTTAGAGCACACGCTGCGGCCCTTCGAGCTGGAGCCGGCCAAGCTCGAGGAGCTGTGCCTGCTAGTGTCGCGCTTCGTCGCGGGGGATGCCACGCTGAGGCTGGCGCGCACGGTGTACGCACAACAGCTCGTGCTGCAGGCCGAGAGCGAGGAGCTGCCGCAGGTGGAAAGGCGCGCGGCTCCGGCGCGCACGAGGCGCAACTGGTGGGAGGAGCCCGCGGGGCTGGCGGACAGCCTGCCGATCATGGAGCTGGTCATGGTTTATCTGCAGGGCTTTATGACGCTGCTGCACCGCCTGAGCGCGCGGCGGCTGATCAAGATTATCTCCAGGCAGCAGCAGCAGCAGCAGCAAAAGGGCGACCACGAGCAAGAACACGACGCCGGCGGCCGCTCGGTGCAGGCGGTGTGGGCGTACCGCCTGATGACCAACTGCGTCAATTACCTGCACTTGTTCTTTGAATCGGCGCCGCACCACTGTTACACCCGCCGCCAGCTGCGGCGCCCGCCGCTGTTCACCCACGGCCTGGAGCTGTCGGTGCGCTTGCACTGCTCCGCCACGGTGCTGCTGCGTTTCCTGTTCGGCCTCAAGGGCGCGGGCTGGAACGTGTGTGCCGGCTGGCTCGACACGACGTGGCCGCTGCACACGCTGCTAGCGCAGAGCTTGGAAGACGCCCTGGTCTGCGAGGCCAAGAAGGCGCGCCCCTCGCGCAAAGCACGCAACGACGCCCTGGCGACTTGTATTAACAACCTAGAATCCATGTTCCACGGCAGCGTCAGGAAGCCCGAACTCGACTGAAGACAGTAAAAAAAAAGGAGGACAGTACAATTTAAGGCAAGAGTTTTGCTTCTATTTTATTTAGTATGATTAAACAACAAGAAAATGTTTCTTTTCTTGCTAAAACAAACATGCCCCTGGAAAGTGTCACGCGCGTCCAAGCACATCCGCACCGTCGCCGGCCAAGGCCAAAAAAACCAGCACAAACGTGCGGAGCGTACAACCCCCCTTTCCTATAATTTCAACAATCTGTTCGGTTCAGAAGCGTTTGTCCTTTTTGTCTTGAAATGGTTAGACTTTTCCTCCCCTTTTTTTTCTTTGGTTTAGAGAAAATGATTAAAGCTTTTCAACCCCCCGTCCCCTGAAAAGAAGAAAACAACGGTGCTGGCGAGACAGATCTTTTTGGTTACCGATTGAAATGTTTGGTATGTGTTCTTCGCTCAGACTCAAATGACGTTTGTAAATATTGTTGGTCGCCTTCGGGCATGTTGGTGTAAAAATCACATGCTGTGACTTTTTCCCATTCGTTGTTAGCTTCTCGAAGAAGGACGCCATCATTTTGTGATCCCGTCTTCGTCTCTCTCAAGCTTTTGATCTCTTCTTTGCAAACGCTTATTTTTTTCGAGATTTCTGCCGCTGTCTTGAAATCTTCGTCGCCTATTGCTTGCGTCAATTCTAGCTTCAAAGTCTCGACCAGCCTTTCGGCTCTTGCGATGTCGGCTTGCCGAACTGCAACATTGAACCCTCTTATTTTCATAACCGACGTTGCTCGTTCGAAGATCTTCGTGTCAAGGTAAAGTTGAACTGCCAAGAGCTTAGCAATCCGGTCCTTCAGTTCTGCTGCAGGTAGCCCTTCACCGCGAAGTGTCCGCACGTAAAGGGCGAAGTCGTCAGTATCGTCGGCATGTCGTCCCGACCGTAAATATTTTTTCGCCTCGTCCTTGTCCTTCATGTCTTGATAGAGGTTGTTCAATTCACGGATGGTTTTCAATTGGCACGATGCCGAGTGTTCCTTGCTGCTCATAGCTGGCAATGCCTCGTTTTTTCGAAGCGCTTATATTTAAAGACAAAAATATCTTTGGGCTAAATTTCTTTTTTTTATGGTGGCCTTGAAATTAAAGATCGCGCGCTTCAGCATACAGCCGAGGAGGAGGGGAATTGGCGTTGACTGTCGCACACGCCGGCATTTGTCAGGGAGGGGAATTTTGAAATGTCTTTTTTTTCAGGGCTGTTTCATCTCTCTCCTCCCGAGGGAAAAGGGGGGAAGGAATGGCTTTTTTTTCTCACGCACACTGTTGCAAAAAGTCCTGAACTGCCAGACTTTTCGTCGCGGGCGGCAGGGCGACGGTGCAGTCGAGTTCGACCGTCGCGTTAGCCACGCGGCAGCGGTACAACCACGCAAAGTCCGCGGGCAGCAGCGCATTCAACGACAGCGGCCAGCACGATAACAACCCGCCCGCTACTTGTACGGCCGAGCTTTCGGCGGGGCGGCCGCACGAGTGGCCGCGCCAGGGGGACCGGGCCTGCAGCAGTTCTGTCAGCTCCGGCCGAGCTACGCCCGCGTTGTTGGGCCACGCGCAGAAAGTGTCTGTCGACAGCGGCAGCCGCTCCGCCACTTCCACGGCTTCGCTCCAGATCCACAGCGCGGGCCGGAACGGCAGCGCCTCGACACTTGCCGGCACAGACTCCGGCGACTCTTTCCATTCTAACGACGTGTACGCTACAAAGCAGAAGTCCGCGTTCCCGATGTAGCCGCCGTACGCCGCGTCGTACAAGTACGCGCGCGACAGCTCCAACCTGCCGCCGCCATCTTCGGTCCGTGACAGGCACGACCAGTACATGGACTGGTCCAGCACGGCGCCATCGGCTGTGCTAGAGATCTTCAGCGCCCACGAGTAGTCGATGGCACACTCAAACGTGCGCAGCCCGCACACGAAAGTCACGGCCAGCGGCACCTCGCACGCGGGGCCCGCGTAGCCGCTCGCGCACGTGCACACGGGCGTCCCGCCCGCGAACAACGGGCCGCACACGCCCTTGTTGCTGCACGACGGGTCGTCTTGTCCCGCCAGCCCCCGGCACGTCACGCACTGCGGCTCGGTCGCACTGACACTCGACAGGTCGAAATAGCCGCCGTTGCACGCGCACCGGCGCGGGCCGACGTTGCCCAACGGAATCTGCCCGGCATTGGACGGGCAGACTGCTGTTGCCACGGGCAAACACCACCACGCCAGCCACATCTGCGCACGGCGGGGAGTGGGAAAATGGGGAAGGGGGCGGACAGCAGCCTTTTGGCACGAACCCAAAAAAAAGACAGACAGCGTCGGACCGTTTTCCCTTCTTTTTTTACAAAAGATCCAGAGACGCGGTATTTCTGGCGGGGAGAGAAAAGGGGAGGAGGAAGGGGGGCCCAAAGCTTCGGGGGTCGGACGGTCGGGCAAGTGCAAAGAAACACAAAGGCCCTAGGGGGGAGCTTCCTTTCTGGTTGTGCCCTTTTCCCGCGCCCCAGCCGGTTGGGGGCGGCGGTTTGCCAAAAAAAAAGATTCAAGAAAGGAACAAGAACATTCAGTCCCCTCCCCCGAAAAAAAACATTCAGTCCCCTCCCCCGAAAAAAAGGGGACAACGGGGGCCAAAGGGAAAAAAAAACATGTCCAACGCCGCGCCCAAACACCACTACATTGCGGCTGCGATGCTGTCCGCACTAACCTCGGTCTCGGCCGACTGCCTACCCACGATCTTCGCTGCCTGCAACAGTACTTACTTTTACTGAGAGATTTGAATAATACTGACACGTCACTAAGTGCCACACCCCAAACCGCCAAAGCTTTGAATTCACCGTTACACTTAGTGATATAGGTAAAATAGGTCATTGTCCTAGGGGTGGGTCGGTATGACTAAATACTAAAATTAATAAAATTGTCCATTGCTCCCCCTATTTAGGAATAACGGCCCCATCTACCTTATGCTACTAACCTAGCATATATGGTACCGTGCCTATATAGAAATTAACCGGAGCCGCCCTACCAACTATATGCACTAACGCAATACTAACTTTGTATCACTCTAACCAACTTAACTTATGCTGACGTAATAAACGAAAAGTCACAGTCGTTGAAGTTGCGCCGCCCCCCCCCCCCCCGCGCGCTCCCCCGCTCCCTTGATCCCTTGAAGCCGCCGGGTCCCTTAACTTCCCTGCTCCCATCCGCCATCTTGCCGACGCTGTAGTCCGCCGCCCGGGTCGTGGAACCACTTGCGCACCGCACTCTCCACCAACTGGAATCGCCGCTCCGGGTCCGAGTCGCTGTCTTGATCGCTGTTTGCACCCCGGCCGCGCACTTGATAATCGCTGGCCTTCCCCACGCTCCTCCGATCCTGGGCCCTTGCAAAGTAGCTTTGCCCCTCGACTGGGCCCCACCTGTTCTTTGCGTTCCTTTCTTTTCCTTTCTTCTT
>WBZZ01002339.1:0-62449 GCA_019918135.1 Paulinella micropora | reverse complement strand
ACTGAAAGCCCCGCTTTGAGTATCAGGAATAAAGCACAATACAATAATAGCCTAACCAACTATTCAAATGTCTTTCCATCTTTGATAAGTATTACAAATGAAGATAGTAAGTCTAATATTGTAAGAATGATATTGAACGGAACACTGACAGGGGCGGGTTTTGTTGATGTTGATGCCAAAACTTCAAATGTAGAGACAGACACAAAAGCAACTGCGATTGCGAACGGAACAACAATTTTTAAGATTTATGTTAATGCGACCTCAACTCAACAAATTAATCTCAGAACTTATGATATTCAATTAACCCCGAACGATGTTTTGACATTCACACAAAAGGCCGTGTCGGCAGGCGGGTCGGGTAATATTAATGTTATTGCTAACTTTATAGAAGACCACTGAAGCAAAAAAAATGAATGATTTGACTTACTTTACTTTATTTTTTTTGTATCTTTCCTTTACAACACGAATAACATCGCTCGCTTTCCTTAATATACATCCTTCTTCTGTACATACTTTGTCTGTAGCATTCGCTATATCTTCACCAACATTAGCTTTATTTCGGTAATTCCAGTTTCTTTTAAATCTGCTGTCTTAAATGGTATTGTTGTTTTGGAGGTAGTCCAAGACAACGATTTGCTTTCTTCTTTATCCGTTATGGCAAATGTTGATTTATCTTGCAAATCAACATTGGATGGTATAACTACTTTCAACTTGTCATCCCTTGGCTTATATTGCTCATAGAAAGATACAATGTCAGGTTTAGTCCATTTAATTGTTGGCTTTTTAATTTCAATGTCAATGTTCCATTTTTCAATTTCATTCATGTAGTCTTGTTTGGTGTTCAGGTCTGTCATTGATATTTTAGAATTGCGTTTCGTGCTTCGCACTCTCACTTATTCTAAAACATCCGAAAATTAAAAAAAAAAAAAATTAATGGAGACGATGTTTGTAAAACACACGGGAGCGGTAGCGGGAGTGTGGATTTACGAATATCAGAGATATTTTTTTACTTCACTTTTAATGTCCGTAAATTTCTCAAACCACGGCTGTTTCATAACCCATTCAAGGTATGGCTTATCAATAACCGCTACATCTTGAATTTTCTTACTTTTATACTTACCAAATGGAAAAATATCCCTTGGCTTGCCTGCCCGTGCATTTTCAATCATTTGGATTTCGTCAGTAATTATCTTTTTAACATCGGTAAGAGAAAATGTTTCTTTTTAATTTTCAATAGAGAGTTTCTCAAACTTCTCACATAGTCTGGTGAGGGTGGTCATTGGTCTATACAGACTGGTAAAAAAAATTTATGGAAAAAAATTAATTAATTGATATCATTAATCTAGGAGCGGATATGGAAGCCGTGAGGGATACTATCATTTTTGTTGATAAACTCACGACCGCACCATTTATTAATATCATTAACTTTTTTTTTAATGTTTGTAGTATGAACTATGCTGAAATGGTTCATGTTTTGCTGTTTGCTATTTCGTGATAAATGAATTTTCTTCATTTGAAAATCTCTAACATTTTCAATGCTTTCACCTAAATCCATCTTTTCATATACTTTTGGATTGAACCCTTTTGAATTCAACCCCTTACCTCTGAGTTGGTATCTCTTTTTTTACTCCTTCATTTTCGTAGCATTCAATTATATGAACTCCTTTGTCTTTATGTTTCAAGTCATTCTTAGTAAGGTAAGGGGAAATGCTTCATTCGTTGTAAATTCTAACATGTACAATTTTGGAGCAATCCATATTCCTCTTATTATCTTACAGCAATCTCCTAAGTCATCCGTTATTCCTCCGAGAGATTTATCGCCGAGTCTTTTAATTAGTTTGGCAAACCTAACATGCAACACCAGACTATCGGTATCTATGTAATAGAAATCAGCCTCTATGTCTTTATTTGGATTAGACTCTTTTATGTAGTTATACATAATTCGCCTGCTATATGCTAGAATGAAAGCCCCATAGTGAGAAGGTTTAGTTATGCTCTCTTCAATTATTTCTTCCTTTCTAGGAATTCCAGATACGTGCCAAAGTTTGTTTCCGTCTTTATCTTTGAATTCAACCACATCAGATATATAATTTTTCGTCCAAAATTTCCAATACTCCTCATTTGATTTAATATATTCTGCTTCTGTTGGGATAGGTCGTTGTATCATCTTTCTGTATAACGAATTCATAAATAGTTTGGCTAATAAATATTGCGGTGTGCCTTTCTCGCTATTCTCTTTCGCCTTAACCATTTCTAATCTATATTCTTTGAATACTGGTTCTGCCTCCTCTGTATAGTATCCTTTATGAATCGTTATATCGTAGCCTTCCTTAATCATATCTTCAATATCAACGCTTGTAAGCCATTGGTCTTTCATATCGGTCAAATTCCACTTTAATGAACCCATTTTATTTCTCTGTCCTATTCTTGAATGTAATATGTCTTTTGGTGAGATGTAATCAAAATTGTAAATACCGATAGGAAGATTATTATAATCAAATGGTGCGATAGCCAGTTTAATTTCTCCAACCATAAATAAATTAAGCATCGCTGTTGGGTATAAAGATACGACATCCGCATCAACTAAATAATCGGTTAATTCGTCAAATGTGATTTTCCCCGCTAAGTAGTCCTTGTATTGTTTTGAAATAAATCTTTTTTTGCTTGGATGTGTTCTTGCTCCGATAACCGCTTTTCTAAACGCTTTCTCTTGTTCAATAGTTGGAAGTCTTACATCGTGCTTACCATCAATCATTTTCTTCCATATATTGAAAGCGAGGCTTGAAGTTGAAATATATGAAGTTAAATTCACCGAGTGTTTTTCAAATATCTCTGTGTTTATTTTGTCATATAACGCTTTTAACCCCATAACATCACGCTTCAAATATTCAAGACACTTATTTCTTAATTCTTCACTCATTGTTTCCCAAGTAGTTGCTTTGTCGTGGTCAAAATCTCCTTTAAGAGTTTTACATTTCATATTTTCTAAGTTTTCTTTTAATGTCCCCTGAGTATGCTTACACATATCCCACAATTTAATATTTTCAAATTGTAAAGAGATTATTGAGCCGTTATTAATCATATGTGATTTTGGTTTGATACCTCTTCTTATTAATTCCTGTTTAATAAAGTAGTGGTCAAAGTTCGCCCCGTTAAAGCCATTCACATATAAAATTGGTGGTTCTTCATCTTTATTTCTATTTTTTCTTACTCATGCTACTTTCTTGACTGGATTACGAAGCATTCTATTACCCCATTCTATTGTTAATTTTCGTCTCTCTAAGACTCAATCAAGAAATTTAGAAATACAATCTTTACCAGCGAAATATTTAAATCCTTCCGTCCCTTGAGTATATCCGACTATATAGCAGTCGTGAATATCAAAGCCGTCAGCGAGCGTGTTATTTCTAAAAGTTTCTAGGTCATAATGAAGAACTTCATCTTTATTATTATATTTTTCTTTATGAGACTTCGTTATTAAATGTCTCTTTCCATTCTTTAATATTTCTCTATTCGCATAATTAATAACTTTTGGATTACAAGTATGTTTAGTAAAATACTTAGTTAAGCATTTTTCGCATTTCTTTTTATATCTTTTAATTAATCCAAATAGTGGTTATTCTCTAAGTAAATCATAATATCCGCTTCTTCTCCTATTTCGCTCGTGCTTATTGTCTCCTTTGTTAGAGAATTTGTTATTTCGTATGTCTTTCCTTCCTTTATCAAAGTATTAAGGATTTTTACGGCGGTAGAGAATGGTATAGGGCAATCATTAGAAAGATTGAATTGTTCTCTAATATCATTACATCTTTTTCTGTTAATAAGTGGCATATTAAGAATGTCTTTACAAAGGAAGAATAAACAATTATTATTTTTGCTGGCGGGAGATATTGATATACTTTCCTCATATTTCGTTTGTTTGCTTTTGTATTTTCCCTCATAACATCCTCCTCCGTTTTCTTGAACTACTACAACCTTAGCATATTCAATAATCCTGTCATAACCTAGTCCAGATGCTTAAATATTGCTTATGTTAAACTCATTCAACATTTCAATAAAATCATCGTAGTTTTTTATTTGAAAAGAATTAAATGTTTTCTTTTTATAATATCTATTTAATTCTTCGTGGTCTGTTATGTATGTTATAGTGATATGAATATCAGCATTTCCTGTCATACCATTTCTTTTTGCATCTAATAGTATAGGAAGTAGAACCTCTCGCTCTAATGCGTCAGTATCATAAAAGTTTATGTCCAATCCTTGCTTCTCGTATGTAAGAGAGTTTAATCTATTGTCTCGCCTAGATTTTAACTCTACTACTTTAAATTCCCTTTTGTTTTCTCTGGTTGTAGTTTTCCTCAAATTCGCCCTTACCTTTGTTAGTTCTACATTTTCCTTCGTCGGTCTTGGCGGTAATGGTGGTGGCATATTTTACTTTTATATTAGCGTGGATATAAAATAGTGGAAATAAATTAAATTGTTTTACCTTTTTTATATATATAAGATTGTCTTACCTTTAACCTGAAATTCATTCATAACAAAAAAATAATTTTTCGTTTTTTGTCTTTTTTATACTCCTCTCGCCTTCATTTATTCATATTCCTTAAGTTTTCTGTTTCGTTCTTTTAATTGCTCCTTCCTTTTTTGATTAATTTCATCCTTATTTCTTTTGTAATACACGAGAGCCTTTTCGGAGTTAGCCTTTCGTTTGTCCTCGGGTGTGAGATATTTCTTGTGTCTCCCCATATCTATATTATAAGTAATATAATTTATTTCTTTAAATGGTTTTACATTTTAAATTAAATTATTATTTAATACAATCATCACCCTTAATTTAAGTTGTGCAATTGCTTTTTCACAAATTTGCCATTTGTGGATATTCAACATTGTTGGAGCCTCTAATGCTTTGTTTTTCTGTTCATCCCAAAACTTAAAGGCTTTGCTATATCGTTGAAGCGTTTCTCTTCTTGTGTATTTCTTAATCCTTCTATCGTCTGCTATGCTTCTGGAAAATGTAAGTTGTATAGTTCTTTCAATTCCTTGTCCGCTTGCATCATTATAGAAGACATATTATATAAGTAATAATATTTATTTCTTTAAATGGTTTTACATTTTGTTTTTATAATATCTTTCCATGTCGTCGTTTCTACGAATTATACGAATAACTTTATGTCCTCCTATCATAACCTCTTCTTTCTCTGCGAAGGCAGGCCCTCTACGGCCCGCACGAGGGCTCGGTCGAAGGCTGCGACGGCAACACGAAACCGCTCCGTGACTGCCTGCTCGCGCACTGCCGGATGTTCTTGCGCTACCCCGACGACGTCCTTAGCTACGCTAAAGTGCTCAATGACCTGGTGGACGCGGTAGCTCCCGGCGCCAAGACCAGGCACCAGAGCTACACTGAATTCAGGCAGTGGCTGCTCGGTGGCGAGGACGCCAAGGGCAACCTGCAGACCCCCTTTGGGCTGGAGGTCGCGCGCTTCGTGCTGCAGAACGGGTTGTTCAGCGACCCGAACATGAGCGCCGGCACGGCGAAAAGAACGAAAGAAAACCGGACCGAAAAGATGGAGCACCAACACGCCATCCACGAGGAGACCTGGCTGGCTTGGCTCGACTCGCTGTATCAGGCCCTGCTGGCGGAGAGCGCGGGCGTGCACCAGGCCCCTGACTCGCCTTTTCTGCCCGCACCGGACAGGCCCTTGTGGGGGCTGGAGGCGGCTTTCCTGATGGCCGCGCTGGGCATGCGAGGGGTCGAGGTAGTCAAGTTTTCTGACTTGGAAGCGCTGGACGAAAAGCAGCAACAGGAAAGGGTCTTCTCCAGCATCGCGCTCAGCCGCCACGTCTCACAGCGAGGCCAAGCCAAGAAGGGCTGGCTGACCTACGACCCACCGGAGGACGACAGCGGAGAATGGACGCTGGCGGCCGTGCCCAAACCGATTGGTCTGCTGACTGCCGACACCAACTGCATCCTGCAGATCTTTAGGCACATGCGCGCGCTCATAGACAGACACCTCGAGTACCGCGCACTCAACTCGGGCGGCCAGAAACTCAAGCCGGCCGACCGCCGTCCGACTACACTTCGACCGCCGACCTGCCGCCGCCGCAGCAGCCCAAGAAGAAGAAGCAAAAGACGGCCGCCGTCTCCGCCTGGGCGAAGCGCGTCCTGGACCGGCCCGCCAGCACGAGCGCAGTGGCCGCGCTAGGCAACGCCGAGGCCATGACCGTGCTGAACGGAGCAGGCCTAGAACGATGCTTTGACTACCTCATGAAGCACTACTCAGACTTTACTGGCAAAAAAGACAAGCCCTTGGGCAACAAACACCTGCTCCGCGCACTCTACGGTGAAGTGGCCTATGCGTTGTATGGCGAAGGCTCCCTGGTCAGCAGGCCGCTGTTTTTGAGCAGAGTGTTGGCGCACGCGAATCAGGACCTGAACTCGCAGCTTTTCTATCAAACGGTGTTTCTTGTGCGGCGCGAGACCCCGCTGCTCGACACGGTGACGGACGTGAACGTCAAGAAACTGATCCAGGACCTGATGCTGCAGTCGAGCAGGCTGGCGGCCCAGTACCGGGAGGCGCTGGGCGCTCTGCCACGGCCCGCGCCGCCGCCACCGCCGGCCGCGGCCGAGCACGAGACCAAGCACGAGGCCTTGAAAAGGAGAGCTGTCGCCTTTTTTAACCTGCACAAGGCGGAGAACCTGGCCAGGCTGAAGGACCCGGCGTTCTGGCGCGGCCCGCACCAGCACACTTTCCCGGCCGCCCCGGCCACCCGTTTCACCAGCCTAGTCAGCGACCTGCTGGACAGGTCGGCGCCGCCGGAACAATTGAGCACAATGTTTGCTGAGCTGATTTAAATCGAGTGGTCCCGGTCGGGTAAATAGATCTTCTAGAAAGCCGTTTCTCCGCGTGCCGTCGGTTACTTTTTTACCTAGCGTGACCAGCGCAGAACTTGTCTCGAAGCGAAGACAAGAAGTCAAAAACATGACGACCATCAGGACCACGCCCTTTGGAGAAATTTCGCTGGTGGACGCCGTCCACCAGAAATATGGCTGGGACCGCAACCGCTGCGCGGCCCGTGTAAAAAGACACTTTGAGCTCTGGCCGTACAAAAAAGAAAGCGCACACCGACATGTCTTCAAGAACCGCGGAGGGCGCAAGGACGGGACGTGGGTTGCAAAACCGCAGGTGGCCGCAGACATCGTTGCTTCACTGGTGCACGATTTTGGCCGCAAAACGCGATCAGCCCCTGGGACAGTCCTCCGGCCGCGAGATCAACCCCTTGTAGAAGTCATCCCCGCTCTCACGCGATGGCCAAGGCATCGTCGACGCTTCGGCAATTCTGGCTGAGGTGGGACCAGACACAGCAGAAACCCTCCTCCCGGCTGCGAACGAGGCACAGACTACAATTGCGGTCCTGGCCGAAATTGAGACATGGGGACCGCTGCTGTCGCCCCTGCCCGAATACGAGTTCAGCGGGAGCGAAGAAGAGCCACTTACAGATCAAGGACAGGATGACGAAGAAGGTTGGGTCGATTTGTCTGAAGGTTACATACACAAGTTTTTTAAAATTAGTCGTGTGTTGTATAATAAAGGCTAGCATTGAAACGAGGCAGAAAGAGCAGGCCGGTCTCGAACGCCCCGGTCCGCCACAGGAAGCGCTCCCACTTGTTTCGCTGCACTACCTCCCAGCCGGTGTGCCGGTACGCCTCTAGGAAGTGAAACGTTGGCACATAGGCCAGCACGACCGTTTGTTCGCGCCTGTTCCGTCTGGCAGGGTAAGAAGTCCGGCCCAGCGCCCTGACGGCCTCTGGGAGTGTCACCAGTTCACGGCGGTGCTTGGCGCAGAAGTGTTCGGTGCACAGGTTCTGTGAGTAGATCGCAGACAGGCACTCGAAGCAGATCTTGTCTGCTTTCTTCTCCACGCGGGCCAGCAGCATGTTGAAGTTCTTGATCTTGAAGGAAAAAGTCGTGTTGAGCAGGCGGCGCAGGCCCTCGAACTCCGTGTGCGCTTCAGCCACAGCCTTGCGCCGCTTCCGTGGCCTGGGGCGGATGAAGCAGTTCGTGTAGCGCCGGAGGTAGGCCACCGAGCCTGTTCGCCCGGGCCGAGCCAGGCCAGGACTTCTGTCACCAGGTCACTTGGGAGCCGGTCTAGCATGTCCCTCTTTCACTTAAAAAGAAGGGGGTCATAAGATTAAATCGAGAGGCGGCGCCGCAGGTGGTCCGGCGGGGCCGGCCGGCCCGGCCTTCCCACTAGCGGGGTCACGAAAGCGCCCGAAGGGCCTGGGACGGGCGGCAGGCCGAGCGCCGGCCGCTGGTCGACGCGCCTCACCATGCTGGGCGTGCGGTACGGGTGCATGCGGTGGTTCGGGTCGTTGGCGTAGACGTAACCGTACCGCGGGGGCCGCGGCGGCGGCACCTGTTGCTCGCGCCAGCGCGCCTCCGCGTCCCGGCCGAACGCCACCATCTCCCGCAGCTGTTGCTTGTCCTTCTGCGCCAGGCTCTTGCCCTTGCGCAGGCGGCTCTTGGCCGCGTCGGCGTAGTGCATCATTTTCTGCAGGGCCGCGTGGTCTCCGCGCGACAGGTTCAGGTTCTTGGGCACCCAGCTCGGCGCGCGCCACGCGAGCTGGGCCAAGCGCAGTTCCTTGGTGAGCTCGTCCTTGCTCGGTTCCTTGGGCTTGTCGGGGCCCTTGAGCATGACCTCCCCGTCAGGGAGAGTGGCAGGGGCCAACCACGACATGTAGTTGTGTTCGAGCTTGTCTACTCGTTCGCTGTAGACCACGCACGCGTGCTTGGTGCCTGTCACTTCTGGGTCCGTGGCCTGGGCCAAGTGCCGGAAAAACGACTTCTTGTCCATCATTTGCCCGTAATTCTCCCATAACGAATTCAATGTCTTGTGGTTCTTGCTCAGGAACATGATCGTGTAGGACGTCTGTTCGCGCATGATTGGAGAAACGCTCTGGCGGCCGGTCAGGTACTGGACGGCCACGAAAATTGAGATGTTGTAGTGCCTGTAGGTCCCAATGAAGTTGCTCATCCAGCCGTCCTGCGTGTTCAAAATGCCCACCAGGGTCGTCAAAGACCAAGAAGCTCGGCTCTAAAAAGCCCTGTTGCTGATATCGCCTTTTCAAGTTGTCCACGTACTGCACCAGCACGTCCTTGTTGAAGCCTTCGTACACCCGCACGTGCTGCTCCGAAGCCCAGTGGAAGCGATAGGAGTGTTTAAACTTGGTGCGAACCATGACGAGCCCGAACTGGAACGCTCCCTTTTTGCGGAGGCACATCGAGTACAGTAACCAGCGCAAGAAGGGGGTCTTACCTCGTTCGCTTTTCCCAACCAGCACGAAAAGCTGGCCGGCCGTCGGGTCCTTGGGGTAGAAGTACTCGACGTTGCGCGAGAGCTGTTCTGGGTCGTCTGCCGGCAGCTCCTCTTCCTTTTCATCCTTCTTTTTCTTCTTTTTCTTGGACTTCTTCTCCTTTTGTTTCTGGATGTACTCGTCTATCTTTTCCTCGATCGGCTCTTCTTCCTCCGCGTCGTTTGGCGCTGGCAGAGCGCCCAGCGGGCCGGCATTGTCGTCCATGGCCTTTTTTCATATGTAGTTGAGCGGCAATTAAATTTTTTTTTATTGTCGGCGCTAGTTTTGTAAAAAAGGGATGCCTCCTCCCCCTTTCTACACCACGGCGCCATGGATGCGCCGGGAGGACAAGGAAAGCCTGTCGCGCAAGCTGACCAAGACCAGCAAGCCGTCATGGGTCGACAGCCGGCCCGTGGTCCGCGGCAAACAACCAGGGCCCACGGGCTACGCGGGCCAGAGCGACAAACAAAGGGCTCAGAAGACCCGCGACATCATGAAGTGGGTAAACCCCGAATTGCACCAGGCGCTGGGCATCCTGCGGCCGCCCTCCCCGCCATCGCGCCCCGCCTCGCCGCCACCACCGCGCTCGCGTTCCGCCTCGGTGTCGCCACCGCCCTCGCGCTCACATTCGCCCTTGCCGCCGCCCTCGCGCTCGCCTTCGCCCTCGCCGCCACGCTCGCGCTCGCGTTCCGCTTCGCCGCCGCCATCGCGCGCGCGTTCCGCTTCGCCGCCACACTCTCGCCGCGCCTCGCAGTCGGGCAACGAGGACGAAGGCGGCGACGGCGGTGGTGAGATCAACTGGGACGAAGGCGGTGAAGGTGGGAACGACGCCTCTCCTCCCGCGCGCGCCGAAAGCCCGAAGCCAGGCGAGCAACCACTCGACGGGCGGCCCGCGTCGCCCGACCAGTCGGAGCTTATAGCAGATCTGCGATTGCAGATCAGCCAGCTGGAGAAGATGGTCGACCGCGGTGACGCAACAGTACGCGTACAGGACGCAACGATCGGCCTCTTGGAAGACGATATCGATTCCGCCAAAGCGGTGGTCGCTCGTATACAAGAGGAGGCAGATAACGCCAGAAAACTCGCGGACGCCATGAATGCTCAGCACAAGCAAAAATTGACTGCAGCAGAGGACGAGGTCGAGAGGCTGAAAAAGCTTTTGACTGGCGCTGGCTTGGACGCCGAGAAACGCCAGAGAGCAGAGGCACGCATCGCAGCCCTCCAGCAGGAGAAAGACGGCTGGCAAGCGCGAATACAAGAGGCAGAGGAACGCGCCAAAACACTGGCCAAACAAGTAGAGGAAGACAAGGAGTTCGCCGAGAAGCAACAAGCCGCCTTGGCCGAACAGAAGCGACTGAAGGAAGAGCTAGAGAAGAACCAGACCAGTCTGCGCGAGGCCCACGACCGGGCGCTGGCCGAAAAGGATGAAAAGGCCAAGGAGTTGCTGGATGCCAGGACAAAGCTACGGCAAGAACAGGCGGCAACCAACCAGCGCCTGGAGGAGCTTAAGAGCCAAAAAGAGGAGACGGAGAGAAAACGCAAACGAGCCAACGACCTGGCAGCCTACGTCGCGCGCCTGGAGGAAACGATCAAGAACAGCGGAAATGACGGCAGGAGGATCGTCGACGTGAGCAACCAGTACCGACAATACACCGACCGCCTCGCCGCCGCCGCAAGGGGCCGTATCGACGAGGCAAACAAGAGGATCGCCCAGCTGCAGCAAGCGGGCCAGGGCCTTCAGAACGACTACCATATACTTCAGCAGAAAATGGTTATACTGCAGACAGAAAGGGACCATGCACTCGAAGTGGCACGCGCAGAAAAGTTGGCACACGAACGGCTGGAGAAAGTCGCAGACAGTGCAAGACAGGAAGCAGCACGGAAGGCAGCGGAGGCCGACAGGGCCGCGCGAGAGGCCGAAGCGGCTAAACAACAGGCAGCCCAGGCCAAGGGCGCCAACGACGAGCTGCGGCAGAAGGCGGAAGACGCAAAGGAAGCCGAACGGCAGGCTCAGCAGGAGAAACAAGAGGCGGAGCAAAAGGCGTCCAGCGCACAACAGGCGGCCGCGGGGCTGGCGGCAGAACTCAGAGAGAAGAACGCGGCCACGCTCGGGTACAGCGAAGAGAAGACGGCGCTGGAAGGCAAAGCAGAGGAGGCGGAACAAAAGGCAGAACTCTACAGACAGCAAGCGGCCGAGACAGCGCGCAATGCAGCGGATGCCAGCAGGCAGGTGTTTGAGACTAACCAGAAGCTGCAAGAGATCAACGAGCGGGCCGCCGCGCTGGACCAGCAGCTACAAGAAGCAGAAAAAGCCTACCAGGGGCTGGAGTCGGACAAGGCGGGTGTAGAGGCCCTGCAGAAAAAGGCAGAGGCCCTGGCCGGCGAGTACCTGGACCAGATTACGCTCAAGGACACCGAGATCGAATAGCTACAGGCGCGACTCAAGGAGAGCACCGACCGCCTGCAGACGGCAGAAGGCAACACCGAGGCGGAAAGGGCCAAGAACGCCGGGCTGGTACAAGAACTGCAAGAAGCCCATCAACATAACCAGGAGCTCCAGGCGCGGGCCAGAGAATACAGGCGCAACCGCCAGCTGCTGCTACAGGACCTGCGCCACAAGGCAGCGGAGATCAAGCAGTTGCAGACCGACTCCAAGCAACAAGCGAGGCTCGCACGCGAGCAGAGGGCGCTGGCAGACGCGGCCCTGGAGCAAATGGCGTCGCTCGGCGCAGAGGCCCAGCGAGCTAAAAAAGCGAGGGAGGAGGCCCGCCACCAGCTGACAACAGAAAACAAACAGGCCGTACAGGCGCTGGAAGAGGCGCTAGCGCGCGAGCGCCACCTGCAGCAAGACCTGGAGGCTGCTAACAAGGGAGGAGAAGCGCTGCAACAGCACGTGGACAGCCTGACACACGAGACCTCGCAGCAAGAGAGCTCGCTGGCTGAAGCGAGCGAGGCCTACAACAAGCTAACCAAGCGAGTCGAGAAGCTCCGAGCACAACTGAAAATAAACACGGACACGATCGCGGAAGCGGACGAGGCCGTGATGCAAATGGGCCATGAGGGCGAAAAACAGAGCAAGGAAATCCTCAAACTCCGGAAAGAACTCAAGGGCGCGAAAGACGCCCTGGCTAGAGCACGGGAGGGCAAGAAGGCAGAGAAAGCCGCGGCCAGGGTCAAGGAAGCGGAACGCCTGCTCAAAGAGCGCCAGGTCAGCGAAGGCAAGCTGCGCCAGCTTACCGAGCGGCTCCGGGAGTCCGAGGAACAGAAGGCCGCCCTCGAGAGAAAACACGCTGACTACAAGGAAAGGGCCAACGCGTTGCTCCAAAAGGACAGAAAGACGGCAGACAGCGTCCAGCAAAAGCTCCTCGACCAGCTCAAGCGGTACCAGGAACAAATCAAGAAATACAAGGAATCCCAGGAAGTCTCGGGCGCCAGCGAGCTCGCACAACAGGCCGAACAGGCCCAGCAGAAAGTCACTGAGCTCAAGGAAGCGGCAGTCGAGGCCGTGGCACCCGCTCTGTCACCCGAAGAAAAGAAGAAGCTGGTGCACACGGCCAGCGCAGAGGAGTTCAGCGCGTTCGTCAAGAGGTCGGGCATGGTGGACTTTATGAAGAACACGCTCGAGCGCGAGAAGGGCAGCTTCCCGCAGGGGAGCGGCATGGACAAGGCCTGGGAGTGGGCGCAGAGCCAAGTTGTGCCACTGTTCACTCAGCGGCCTGACGTGGGACAGGCGGTGGGCGAAGGCCTCGTGACGCAGCCCAGCATCGTCAGCGGCTTCAAGGCCTTGTTCCGGGGCCTGTTTGCCAAGGGCTGGCTCCAGTCCCGGGGTCTCGCGGTCGGCGCCGCCACGGGCGTGCCCGTGCGGATGGCAGCCGGTGTCGACGGGCCGGTGCGTCGTCAGGGCAACGGAGGGGTGGAGGACAGTGACAAGAGAGGCGCCGACGTGGGTCGCGGCCGGCGGCGAGGCCTACGGCAGCAGCCCCTCTGCTGGCAAAGTCTTTAGCCTGGGCCAGTCCGGCGGCGGCGGCGACGACTCGACGTGGCTCGGGGGGGCAGGATCAGACTATAGCCAAGGCGCCAACAATAACCAAGCGCACGTTAAGGATGCCGCGCCCATGGACATGGAATCAGCACCGGACAGAGAGCTGGACACCAAGCAAGCAGAGCAGGAACTCTTGTATTATGCCATGAACGGGAAAACTCTGCCCAAGGGCCAAGAGAAAGAGAGCCTGAACATGCTGCGCGTGGGCATCCTGGAGGCCATGCGCAAGCGAAACATGGGTGTCAACGACAGAGAGCTGCTCGACAAGGTCCGGGGCAAGCCCGAAGAAGCCAAGGCCTTCCTGCGCCAGGGGACCGAGCGTGTCATCGAGAGCATCCTCCGGGATCCCGAGAACAGGCAAAAGTACAAGGACAACCTGGCCGTCAGGTACTTGGCCAACTTGGTGCTGACCGCCACGGCCAAGGGCACGGAGGCGGACATGGACTACAAGATCTTCCCTGACCAGCTAGGAGAGCTGCCCGAGAAGGACGTGCAAATTCTCACCAGCCAGAAACTCACCTTTGAAGAGCGGCTCAAGGTAGTCCGGATGGCGCTGGCGTACGGCACCGACGAGTGGCACGACCAGAAGCTCGTCACCAGCCTCAACGAGGAGCCCTCTGTCCCGCTGTTCGAGGAGCTGCTGGAGCGCAAGACACGGAGGCAAGGACCCGTGGGCCCAACCGAGAAATCGCGCACGCTGCACGAAATGATCGACCAGGCCTCCGAGCGCATCCAGGCAGAGGGCGGGAGGGGCAAGAAGCTGATGAAGGAATGGCACAAAGTTTTGTCTAAGCTAGGCATCAAGCTCGTGAAGCTAAACAGCAAGAGAAAGGACATGGCAGAACCGAGTAGTGCGCCGAACAAGAAGCGGAAGAACAATTGATTCTTTTTTTTGTTGTAAGTTTGTCATTAAAAAAAGCCGGGATGCACCACTTGCAGAGCTTCAACCCGCAGCTCGCGCTAGCGCTAGGCAAACTGAACGAAAAGGAACTGAGGCAGGCCGGCCGCAAGTGGCAGAAAGAGGCACAGGCCGAACAGAAAGTGTTCGAGGCCCTGCACAATACGGTCGAGGAGGCACCGCTCGAAAAGATTTTCCCGCCGCCCAAGGTGCAGGACGCACAGATCCTGCTGAAAATCTCGCCCGAACAGGCTAGGCAGTGCGAAGCGGCACTGAACGGCGCCAAGTAAAAATTTTTTTTATTCTCTGGTGGCCCTATTTAAACAAAAACGGAAGAACGATGGCTGCCCCACAACGAGGATCCGTGCGCCTGGCGACTACCACTGACGAGAAGTCGGGCGCGCACCTCAACGATGCAGTGGAGCACGGTACTCAAACAGACCCCGTCGTCAAAACAGATGCACTGGCCACTTCCTCGATCATCTACTCTGCGCTCAACGGGATCCCTGAGGCTCAGCTGGATGCCACGACGCGCCACATAAAGAACATCGCCCAGCGCTTGAGCAAGAACAGTCTGGCCTCGTGGTACAAAGGCGCTGTTCTGCTTGTTGGTACCGCGGCCGAGATCGATGAAGTCTACGGTGTTGACTTCACGAATGCCAACTGCTACGAGGCCAAGGGTGAGCGTAAAACTATGAAGCCCTGGTTGACCGAACTCAGACGTAGTTATGGTAACGACTGGAATGGTTGTATGCAAGCGGCCAGAATGATTGAAGAATACCAGGCCTCGAAAATGCGCGACGAACAGTGGAGCCTCATCCCTTTGGTCTCTGCCTTCGAGCGCGAGGACGGCAACGTGCGCGGCTGGGTCGGCATCAACAGGGCCAGCAACGAGCCTATTGGTGCACCTGGAGGTGCAGCCAGACGCGTATAACAAGAAAAAAGAAAGTTGTGAGTCACTTCTTTTGTATAACGGATGGACCCTTTTGCCAATCTCGAGCCACCGGCCGCGGAAGAAGGCAAGCAAGAGCTGCCACCAGAACAAGGGGCTGCAGCTCCTCCCGCGGCTCAGCCCCCTCCCAAGAAAAGACGGCGCGTGGCAGCCAAAGAACGCCAGCAGCCGCCGCTGACGCAGCCGCGGTTTGAGGAGGCCGAGACGGTGCCCTTGCGCGACGACCCCGCCTACCGGCTCCTGTGCGCCTACGGCAAATCGGAGCTGATTGCGCCCAAGCTCAAAAAGGCAGGGATCCCCTGCGAGCCACGAGCGCTGCGCAAGGTGTCCCGCGCGCGTTTGCCCTTGATCTTGGAGGACGCCGAAGAGGCGCTGGACGACTCTGCCGTGGACCAGATGTCCAACGTGGCCTTGAAGCAAGGGCTGACGTGCCTCGAGCGCCTGGTGGCAAGCCGCACGCGCTACCAGATTGTCGGCACGACTGACGAGTGCTTTGCCAACGAGCGGTGGCTCTTCTTGCTCGAGCGCGCGAAACTTAAGGCAGGCATCGGCATGACGAGGCTCGACCCCGTCACCGAGCTAGCCTTGATCACGGCCCAAACAGCTGCCATTGCGCACGCCCGCAACACCTCTGTCGCACTAGCAGCCGTAGACCTAGACACCCCAGCCCCTCCGACAGCAAATCAATGAATAAATAAAAAAATATTAAATTCTGTGGCGCTGTTTTTTAATACGGAGAACAACAAAGATGGACGGGATTGCCGGGACCGTCAGTGACACTTTTAGCATGGAGAACATCGCGCGCAGTGCTACTGCCGCGGCGTTCGCCTACTTTGCGACGCCGGTACTAGTGCAAACGGACGCCCCTATCTCTTTTGCGGGCGTGCCCGGGCTCAGAGGCGTAACCGTCGACAAGTCGGTAGGCATGGCCATCATCGCGGCCGCGACGACCACGATTGTAGACGTGTTGCAGTCCGCGTGCTCAATTCAACGCAAGAGGGCCGGCTGGCCCGTTACCCATCCCTGGCCCTGCACGTGGTCGGCGGTGGTTTGATCTACAGCGTGATGCCCGGCCTGTTGGCTGGTTACGGCCTGAACATGGCGCCTGGTGACACGGGCAAGCAGCTCTTTATGCTCGGCGCGCTCTCAGAAATCGTGTCGCAATACGCCTACGAAAACTACCTGAACCCGGCCGGCGAGGGCCACTACCGCTTCTAAAAAAAAGAGCGCAAAAAATTAAAACTTGTGGTCCTTCACTTAAGAAGATGACCACGACTGTCGTGACACCGGAAGAAGCCCTGGCCGTGTGGGGAATCCTGGTCTTTGTGCTAGCGGTCCTGCTGGTGCTGCTGAGAAGAGCAAGAGCAAAAAAGCCACCGCCGTCGACCTAGACGCCTACGTGCCGCTTGACGATGTCCTCCCCCCAGCAGACCAAGAGACAAGCGCTGGCGCAGCTGTTCGGTGCGCTGGAGATGGTGTTCCAAAAGTACGGGCTGTTGCGAATCGAGGAGATCAAGGCGGCGGCACGAGCTGCGGCCACAGCACGTTCAGGTCCAGCCCGGGGTAGTAATGGCGCGCGCGGTGCGAGAGGTTGGTGTCGGCGTCGGCGGCGTAGCGCGACTGCAGCACGTTCAAGGTCGTGACGGGCCCGTCCAGCGCCGAGCTCTGGCCCTGCACCTGGTTGTAGTCCCAGGCCCCGGCCGTGTGCGTCGGGCCGTACAGGTACGGGTACAGGTCGTCCACGAGCCGGAACTCGCACGTGTCCAGCACCTGCTGGTTGCCGGACGTGTCGGTGACGGACCAGCCGGCCTGGAAGCTCGCGGGGCCGTTGCTCGGCAGGGCCACGGGCACCAGGTAGCCGCCCGCCGCGAGCCCGGCCGACAGCACGGGCTGCAGCGTCAGCCCCGCGCAGCCGCCAAAGTGGTTGTCGGTGCAGTTCGGGCACGGCGCGAACGGGTTCGCGGCCGCGCCGCCGTCCACGGCGCACACGCCCGGCAGCACGATGGGCGCGGCCAGGCTCGCCTGCACCTGGACCTGGTCGCCAAAGGACCAGCGGCCGGCGGTGGCGTCCCAGGCTAGGTCGCGGTCGTACGAGTAGTACTCGCTCAGCCGCAGGTCCGTGGTGGGCGCGGGGCACGCCAGCACGGGCGCCGAGGCGTCCAGCAGCGCGAAGCGCAGCGTGCACTGCGTCGACAGGCCCGAGTGGTCGTCGTAGGCCGTGATGCGCGCCGTGAGCTCGTACGGCACGCGCGAGATCTGCAGCAGCGGCAGCGTCTGCGTGTAGTTGGTGTAGTTCTGGCCCACCAGCACCTCGTACGTGAAGCTCAGCGCCGGGTCCGAGTTGTCGGTCGCCGCGTACCACGCCGTCAGGTCCAGGTCGTAGCCCGCCGTGCCCACGCTGATGTTCTGCACCTGCCCGGCGGGGCACACCGTGAAGACGGGCGCCTGGTCGTCCAGCACCCGCACGTCGAACTGGCACGACCCCGTGTTGCCGTACGTGTCCGTGTACGTGCGCACCAGCGTGTGGAAGGCGTCCGGCCCCGTGTACGCGAGCGGGTCGGCCAGCGCGTACGTGGTGACCACGGTCGCGTCGAAGTTGTCGGTCACCGTCACGTTGGGGGACGTGCCGCTCCAGTACCCGAGGCCCGGCAGCGTGTTCACCGTCAGGTCCGGGCACGTGAGCACGGGCGCGTCCACGTCGCGCACCTCGACGTACAGCACGCACGGCACCGGCGGGTTGCCGCTCGAGTCGGGCTCCGCAAACACCAGCGTCGTGGTGCCCACGTAGAAGCGGACCGCGTCGCTCGCATCGTAGAGCGGCAGCTGGAGCGTGGCGGCCAGCAGCGCCGGGTCGAAGCCGATCTCGCGCGACGCGTCCGTCTCGTCCACCAACAGGCGCCGGCGGTAGCCGGCCAGCATCGAGTAGTTGCGGCCCGGGTCGTTGCCGTACGTGGCCGTGGGCCCCGTCGCGTTGCTCGTGTTGGCGAGCGCGCACGTGACGACGGGCGGCACCACGTCCAGCGCCGTCACGAGCCAGGTGCAGCCGGGGTCCGTGAAGTTCCCGTCGCCCACCGCGCGCACCGTGACGCTCGTGGTCCGCGCCGCCAAGAAGTGGCCCTCGGCCAGGCTGGTCTCGTTCAGCCACAACGCCGTGGGCACGCCCGTGGACACGAGCCGCAGGTCGGCGAACGTGGTGCCGGGGTTGAGCTGCACGCGCCCGCCCACGAGCGTCCAGGCCGCCGGCGCCCAGCTGCAGGCGCTGGCGCTGTTGTTCACGACCATGGTGCTCGTGTCCAGGCACTGCAGCAGGTTGCCGGCGGCCGACGCCGGCACGCCCAGCACCACCACGCCCGTGCGGCACACCGTAAAGGTCCAGCACGACGTGGCCGGGTCGTAGGTGGTCTCGCCGCCCGCGCAGTACGCGTCCGTCTGCGCCAGCGTGCTGTTGTCGGCCGCCAGCACAAAGGCCGCCAGCTGCTGGCTGGCGTTCTGGAAGTCGCAGGCGCACACGCGCAGCTGCAACCACCGCGCGGGGTCGGCCACGTCCTGCACCACGTTCGTCGTCAGGTACCACTCGAACACGAGCTGCTCGTCCGGGAACAGCAGCGCCCGCTGCACCTGCGTGGCGTTGAAGCGCACGTAGGGCAAGCTGCTGGTGTTGCGCTCCCAGTGGCGGTAGCTCACGTGCCGCGTGCCGAGCCCGTTGGGCACCACGTAGAAGTCGGTGTACGCGGGGCCCCGCACGGCCGTGAAGTCGGGCTTGAGCGCGTCCACCGTCCACGCCGTGCCGGGCGAGCCCGGCAGGGACAGGGTGACGGCGCCCGCCGCGCACTGCGTCCCCTGCAGCTGGCTGGTGTCGAGCGTGCACGTGGCGCCCGCCGCGCAGGCCCGCAGGCAGCCGCCCTGCGGGTCGGGCACGTAGCCGGCGCCGCACGTGCAGTCGGACGCGCAGCCGGGGCTCTCGGGGTGCGGGTTCAGCTCGCAGGCCTCGGCGGGACCGTGCGCCCCGTAAAAGTCCAGCAGGCCGTCACCGCAGTAGCCGGACAGCGTGACGACGGTCTCGCACGTGGCCGACACGGGCGAGTACGGGCTGTTGTCCGAGCCCGTCGAGTACAGCGTGAAGGGCGAGTCGGCAAAGCTCAGCCACGCGATGGCGGCCGGGTCGGGCGCGTAGCTCGTGTCGTTGTAGGCGCAGTTGTCGGTCGGGGGCGCAAAGCAGCCCGCGAAGCCCGCCACAGTGCGCAGCTGCACCGTGCAGGCCGGCTGGCAGTGCACGACGGGCGGCTCGCGGTCCTGGGCGTAGTAGCTGACGAGGCAGCTGGCGTTGTGGCCCGCCTGGTCCGTGGCGACGGCCACGCACTGCACGGCCAGCGACAGAATGCCACCGCCGCTGCCCGTCCCCGGGCCGATGATCTGTGCCAGGCGGCGGCGCGCCTCCCCGTCGCCGGTGCAGTCGACCACGACCTGCACGGGGCCCTGCACGTCCGAGCTGCTGTAGTTGACGCCGAAGCCGTCGGCCGTGGTCGGCCGCACGCCGCAGAGGCCGGGGTCCATGGCCACCAGGTAGCTGGCGCTGGCGTTGCCGTTCGGCACGGGGCCCAGGTGGCCGTTGGCGCCGCAGCTCAGCGACGGCGCCTGGATGTCGTTCACGAACAGGCGGCGCGTGCACACCGCCCAGTTGCCGGACGGGTCCACGGCCGTGTACGTCACGTTGTGCTCGCCGTACGACAGCCACTGGCCGAAGCCGTAGCTCGGCGACACGCTGAGGTACTCGCGCGGGCCCGTCGTCGCCAGGTCGGCGTTGAGGACCGCGTTGTCGCGCACGCGCCGCAGCCCAAAGTCCGGCCACAGCTCGTCGCTGCCCGTGTGGAGCCAGAACTGCGCCGAGCCGACGGGGATGCTGACCTCGGTCCGCGCGCCGCCCTGCCACACCCCCCCCTGGCAGTCCAGGAACACGGGCGGCGTCACGTCCACCACCGTGAGCGCCAGCACCAGCTGCTGCGGCACGGGCGCCGACAGCGTGGGCGTGGGCGGCCGCGCGCTCAGGTTGTACTGCCAGAAGCCCGCGTCCGACACCGTGAGCGTCACGTGCGTCACGCCCGGGTAAAGGTACAGCCAGTCGGTGGCGCGGCCCGCCAGCGTGCGCGTGTACGTGGTGGTGCCGTTGACGAGGGTCTGGTTGGTGCTGGCCGCATAAAACCCCTCGTACGCGTCCAGGCACTGGTACTGCAGCGCGCCGCCGCCGCTGCCGCCCTGCTGCACTTGGCGGCGCCGCTGCAGCCACGACAGCGCCGGGTCCGGCGGCGACGCGGGCCCCGCCAGCTCGCCGGCCGACACGCCGTCCGCGAACTCGGCCGTGGCCGTGTTGGCCGGCACGACCGTGGTCGTGGCCGGCGGCGGCGCGCGGCCGTGCACGGGCTCGGCGTCCAGCACAAACTCGGCCCCGCCCGTGTACGTGGCCGTGGCCGCCAGCCCGCAGAAGGTGCCCGTGTACGTGGACGTCCACTCGAACGTGTACAGCAGCGCCTCGTGGTCCTCGACGGCGTAGTCGGCCCACAGCCACAGGTCCTGCGGCCGCACCACGAGCGAGCGGCGCAGCGCGTAGCCCAGGTCGCAACCCCACAGCCACACCCAGTAGCCCCAGGCCGCGTACCCGGCGCCTGCGGGCGCGACGCAGAAGGTCGCGTTGCCGTTCTCGGTCGGGTAGCAGCCGGCCGACACTGTGCCGAGGTGGTCGGAGCGCAGCTCGTCCGGCGCCGTGCCGTTGCAGCCCGCGGGGCCCCTGATCGTCACCACCGTCGCGCCGTAGCTCTGTGACCCGTTCACCTCCGGCACCACCTGGTACCAGTGGCCGGCGTACACCGGCAGCTGCACGCACGTCCCCCCGGGCGTGGACACGGAGTCGCCCGCCAGCCACTCCTCCGCCGACCCCGGGCAGGCACCGCGGCCGGGCTGCGTGCGCTGCACCACGCGTAAAAAGTCGTGCGCCGTCGCGGCCTCGGCCGACGCGTACCGCAGCTGCGCCGACGTGAGCGGCGTCGTGTAGCCGCTGGCGCCCAGCACCGCCTCGGGCTCCAGCAGCACCAGCCACGAGTCGACGCGCGTCCCGGGGTACGAGGCCTGGGTCACGCCGTGCCGGTACAGCACGTCGGCCGCCACCTCGTCCCCGCGGTAGGCGCGGCCCGGCCCGCCCGCGCAGTCGAGCGCCGGCGGCACGTTGTCGACGCTCACGCTGAAGTTGCACCACGCCATGTTGCCCGCCTCGTCCGTCACGTCGGCCACCACCGCGTACACCCCATCCGGCAGCCAGGGCCGCACGGCGTCACCGCCGCCGAAGGCGGACGTGAAGTTCTGCAGCAGCGGCGCAAACTGCGCCGCGTACGAGTAGCGCGCGCAGTGCGTGCTGCCGTTGTCGACGTTGTCGTAGGTGTGCGCGCACAGGTCGTCGGAGAAGGACTGCAGCAGCCGCAGGTTGTTGTCCTCGAAGCAGTCGGCGGCCCACTGCGCCCGCAGCACGGCGCTCAGGTTGCCGCCGGCTTGCAGCACGGGGTCCAGGTACGGCTCCGAGTTCTGGCCGCGGACGCGCAGCGTGCGGCCCCCCTGGCACAGCGGGTGCGCGGCCAGGTCCGGCGGCGAGCTGTCCACGACGCGCACCCAGAAGCTGCAGTTGGCCACGTTGCCCGCGATGTCGTGCACCAGGTACTCGACGCGCCACGCGCCCTTGGCGCCAAACACGTAGCTCGCGATCGCGTGGTCGTACACGAAGCTCGCGTTGCCCGGCACGCCCAGGAAGACCTCCTGCCGCGCGCCGGCGGGCGGCGTGATGGCCCGGTACACCTGCGTCACCTGGTACAGCTCCGGCGACAGCGGCGATGTGCAGTCGCACCACGACGGCACCGTGTAGCCGGGGGGGCCGTACGGCCCCCCGAGCGTCGCCCGCGACAAGCGCGCCGCGTGGTCGCGCAGGTCGATCACCAGGTCCGTGTGCGGGCAGTTGCGGCTGATGGGCGCCGCCGTGTCGGTGCCGCAGTTGGCGTCGGCGTGCACCACGCCCGTGCACACCCCCGGCACGCCGTGGGGGTCCACCGTGCTGCAGTTACAGAAGTTCACGCCCTGGCCGCCCGTCGCGACCTGCAGCAGGCCGCGCCGGCGCTGCTGCACCAGCACGCACTCGAAACCGTAGCAGTGCGACGTCAGGTAACAGTCATTGGTGTTGTTGATGAGCGCCGTAGTCGTGGAATTCAGCACGACCGTGGTCGCGAAGCGTGCCGTGAAGCTGAGCGGGAACTGGAAGGTCTGGGTAAAGTCCAGGCAGAACCAGTTCACCACGCGCGAGGCGTTGGCCTGCACCGTGCCCGACAGCCGCACCCGGTCCCGCCCCTCGTCGACGACCGTGAAGGCGCAGTCGCTCGTGTAGTGCAGGAACACCAGGTTGCGGTCCCAGCAGTCGTCGCCGCTGCGCCCGTGCGCGGCGTGCGGCAGTTCCCCCGGCCCGCAGTGCGCGGGGGCCCGGAACAAGGGCGAGCCGGCGCCGGTAAAAGAGGCCGGCGTCTCAATGTTGAGCGTGATGGCGGGCGAGCCCCCGTAGGAGCCGAGCCCCGAATCCGCCAGCAGGATCCGGGCCTTCCAGTTGAGGACCGTGCCGTTCTCCAGGGCGCAGGCCGACCGGGCCGGCGCCGCCAGCAGCGCCCAGACGAGCGCGCTGAGCATGGTCGAGGCTGGCGACTGACTTTTTCTCTCTCTAGCTCTCTGCCCCGTCAGTTTCACTCCCGGGCTCTGGGCCGGGCGTCACAGCGTAGCAGAGTAAGTGCTTTTAATAACCACCCCAGCTGCGGCGGGCCTCCCCTGGCGGGCCGGGGACAGCACGGGGGAAGGAGAGGAGGCCCGAGGGGGGGAGGAGTCCGAGGGGAGGGGGCCGAGGGGGGAGGCCCGAGGGGGGAGGCCCGAGGGGGGGGGAGGAGGAGGCTCGAGGGGGCCCGGGGGGAGGGAAGACCGAAGGGGCCCTCGAGGGGCCCTCGAGGGGGGACAGAGGGGGAGGGCCCGGGGGGGGAGCCCGAGGAGGGGGTGGTCCAGAGAAGAGGAGGAGAGGCGGGGAGAGAGGGCAACAGGAGGAAGGAAACCGCTCCTCGGGCGTCGTGCCAGGCCCGCCGCCGCTATCGGGTGGCCGGCTCGCCCCGGGGCGCCCTGCTCCCCGCCAGAGGCTGGCTCTTGCGTCGCGCCGGCGCGGCGCGCGGCCCGCGGCCGGCCGGCCGCGCTTGTCTGACTAACCTGCACAACTGGTCATAGTCGGCCTGCTCCGTCCAGGGCTTCCGGGACCAACGCCGGCAGGCGGCCAGGTAGTCCGCCACCGGCCCCGTCAGCTCCTGCTCCCACTTCTGCTTGGACCGGAGCACGTACTGGTTTTTGCTGTGTTTTCTGTGCTGGCGCGGGCCGGCCCATGGCAGGCGTGCCCCGGCCAGGACCTCGGCTAGCATGTACCCTACGCTCCACAAGTCATCGACCGGGTGCGAGGCCTCGGCCACGTGCGCGCGGGGGCTCATGTACGTCCAGGTGCCTACGATGCAGGTGCCCCACTGAGAATGAGCTCCGTCGAGGGGCGGCAGGGGGGTGCTAGCGGTGGCCGGGGGGCTGTGCCGGCGTGACGCCAAGCCATAGTCCACCAGACACAGGCGCCGGCGGTCCTGACTGAGCACTAGGTTGTCGGGCTTGAGGTCCCGGTGCAGGTAGCCCGCCTGGTGCAAGTGCGCTAGGCCGCCGACGAGCTGCAGGAGGCTGTCCACCGCCTCCGCGGCGTTCCCGCCCCCGTCCCGCCGTAGGTACACGTTGCGCCACTTGAGGGGATAGTACTCCATCACAATCACTCCCTTGCCTTGCACCAGCAAGTGCTCCAGGACCCACGGGGTCTGCAGAGCGTTGGCGGGCACGGCCAGCAAGAGCTCGCGCTGGATCAGGTACTCTCGGCGCGAACAGGTGGAAGGGTGTGTGCTCTCCCGGGTGAAGATCTTGAGGGCCACGGGGTTCCCGCCCGTCCGGGCGTGCGCCAGCCAGACCTCGGCGAAGCCCCCCCGGCCGAGCCGAGATTGCAGCACCCACTCACCCACGTGGTCCCCGCTCTGCCAGAGCCGCGCCACGGCCGACGGCTGCCGCGCGTGTGCGCGGGGGGCGGAACACGGTCCATCGTGCCCGTCCTTTTTCTCTCCCCCCTCCCCCGCCCAGCGGGCACGGCGGGCAGCAGCAGGCGCCGCCCTGGCCCTGCCCTCCCGCCCCGTGCGGGCCTGGCCCCCCGCCCCCGCCACTCCGCGCACTCGTGCCTTCCCCCGCTCCCCCCCCCCGCTCCCGCACGCGGGCCAGCGGGGCAGGAGGCGGCCCCCGGGGGCTGGCCGCCCCCCTGGCCACTCCCGCCAGAAAGCTGAGTCGGCATGCTAGGGCAGTGAGCGCAGCGGCAGCCAGCGCACCGGCGCTGCCAGGCGGTGCTAGCGCCGGCGGGGCAGCCGCGCCCACCGTGGGCGCCGAGTGGCGCCAGAGCTTTCTGAGCGCCCGCGGCCAGTGGCTGGCGCTGCTGTTGGACGCCGTGCGCTTCCGCCTGCGCCTGCTGCGCACGCACCCGCAGTCGCACTGGAACGCGCAGTTGCTGCAAGGCTGCCTGGAGCACTACTGGGGCGTGGAGGCCTTTGCCTGGTCGCAGCCCCCCGCGAAACAGGCACGTATCTCTGGCGTGCTGTACCGGAGCCTGTGGGCTGCGCAGGACCCCGGGCCCCTGTCGGCGCAGGGCGGGCCCTTCCGCACGCCGCGCGGGTCCGGGGAGGAGGAGAGCCGGGACTACGAGGGGCCGAACCTGGTGCAGTTCGGGCGCGAGCGGCTCCTGAGCCTGATGCAACAGTTCCGGCCACAGGCCCCCCGCCACGGCGGGCGGCAGCAGCCGCTGCAAGAACTACCGTCCCTACCGGCTGCGGTAGAGGCGGAGAGGCCCGACGACGAGCTAGACCTGGGCGACGTCTCGCCGCTGAGCTCCGACGACGAGAGTGACGACCAGGGCCAGGCCGGGGCTTTGCCCCGAAATCCCTGCTCGACCCGCCGCCCCCGGCCGTGCCCGAGCGGCCACCGGCCGTGGGCCCGGAGACGGCGGAGGCCAAGGCCTGGCAGCAGCTGCTGGTCCTACTGGAGCGCTGGAACACGCACGCCCCGGCGCTGGAGAGTGCGCTGCTGGCCTGCCCGCAGCTAGGGGCGCTGCTGGCCCGGGAGCTCCGGGCGCAGGACCTGCACGTCACTTTCACGCACAAGCGGCTGCGGGCCTACCGGCCCGACCAAACGTCCCTCGACGGGCCGGGCGGCCTCCCCGACAGGCCCTGCGTGGTGCGCAACGATTTCCCCCTCTCGCACCACGCGTACGTCGCGCCCCAGGGCAGCCACACCGGGTGGACCGAGGGCGAGGGCTGGGTAGCGGTGGTGCACATGGTGGTGGGCTTTGGGGCGCCCCTGCCAGATCCGCCGCCGGGACCGCCGCCGGGACCGGCGCCCCCCTCCGGCCTCTAGTCTGCCACCGGCCCCCCTGCGGTGGGGGGTCCAGCCGCGCTCCACTGGCTGCTCTGTCCCGGCCGAGGCTGGCTCGTCTCTTCGCGACCTTGATTAAAAGTGAAGGTCAACCCTGCCGTGGTTTGGGCGCAACCGGCCCCTCTCCCCGCCCCGGCCCCGCGCGCCGGCAGCGCCCGCCTGGCCCGCGCCCCCCTCCTGGCCCCACGCGCTTGGGCCCACACGGCGCGCGCACGCCCTCCCGGCCCCGCGCGCACGCCCTCCCGGCAGCGGCCCGCGGGGGGAGGGAGGGGGGGGCAGTGCGCGCACGGGCGGGCACGGGCGCGCGGGGAGGGAGGAGAGCAGTCTGCCCCCCTCCCCACCGGCGCGGGGCGGGGAGGGGGCGCGTGCCGGCTCGCGGCGGCGGGCGCTGCCGGCGCGCGCCGGTGGGGGGTAAGCGGGGGCCCTCCGCCCGGGCCACAATTCCAGCCAACGCTCTGGACACCAGATGCAAGAAGCCAAGCCTCCGTGCAGCGAAGCCCAGCCCCCGTGCGGCAGCCCCCGACCCTCCGTGTTGCCGCAGGCGGCACCACCGACCGCGGCACCAGCGACCACGGCGCAGCCCGGGCGGGGGCCGGCGGCCCCAGCGGCCACGCCCTGCCTAGCCCCGGCGCCGCCAGCCACCACGCCAGAAATCTGTCCCGCCGGCCCGGCGCCCCCCGTGGCCGCGCCCGGCCTGGCCCCGGCGCCGCCAGCCACCACGCCAGAAACTTGTCCCGCCGCCCCGGCGCCCCCCGTGGCCGCGCCCGGCCTGGCCCCGGCGACCCCTGTGGCCGTCCGGCCCACCACAGCACCACTCCCGCCGGGGGGGCCAGCGCTCCCTACGGCGAGTCTTCTAGCCCCGAGGGCCCCTCGGCGTACCGCCCGCCGCCCGAGGGCCCCTCGGCGTACCACCCGCCGCCCGTGGCACGTGGGTGGGGCGCCGGATCCCCTGTCCCGGACGGCACGTTCAGCCCCGCTGTGCTGCGCCTGCGCCTCGCTGGCACCGTGCAGAAGTGGCAAATGTTTGTAGCCGATGCCCGGGAGCTACTCGTCTGCCTGTCCCAGGCTACGGACCAGGCGGCGACCGCTGCACTGTTAGCCGCGCCGCCCGTCGTGCCCGTCGACCTCCCCCGCCACTCCTCTCCCCGCCACTCCTCTCCCCGTCACTCCTCTGCCTCCCTGGCGTCGCCGCACCACCGCACCCCGCCCCGTGGCTCGCCCAAGAAGCGCGCCCGGGAATACGACCATGAGCCGTACCCCAGCAGCCACAAGTACGCGAAGCTGGAGGAAGTGGCAGGAGACGCCACGCTCGACAGGTTCGTGCACGACAGAGATACCAGGCGCCGCAGGGAGTACAGGGCGTGCTTGCAGGCCTGGAACTCTGCCCTGTGCTTATCAAACAGAGCCAGAGAGGTGGACACACTGCTGGCCATCGTAGACTGCGTGCGTGAGCTCTGCCCCGGGCTAGCTTACGCAGGCTCCGCCCAGGCGAGGGAGGACCATCTGCTCTCTGGGAACAAGACTCGGGTGGTAGCGTCCATCCTCCGAGAGGTGAGGGCCCGGCTCGGCCTAGACTCCAAGACTACCCGCAACGAGGTGGTAGCGCAGGCGCTCAAGTTCCACTTCTCGGAGCAGCGGGCCAATCGGGACCGCACCCCCCCGCTCGTCCGGTAGCAGGAACTAAACCGGCCTGGCCCGCCCCTCGTCGGGAAAAGGGGGGCGTCCCTCTCCTCCCAGCCCGTGCGTGCGTGTGGCAGAGGCGGCGGGGGAAATCAGACAGCTAGCGCGCAGGCCGGAGAACCGTGAGCCACACTCCCAGGAGGACACAAGTCTTGGGGTAATTAAAAAAAGGCACAAACGTTGAGTCGTCTTCTACCCCCTTTACGGCGCTAAAGAGCTACCCCTTGCTCTCTTAGACACAGAACAGAAAATTGATACCAACTGTATAAATCCCTGATCCCTACCAAGCCGGTCCCCCGTCCGTCGCGAGCCGCGAAGATATCTGGTGCAAAAGCCACTCCGTTCCGCCTTCCCTGACGAAGGGTAAGGAGGCGGCCCCCGGGGGGGGAAGGTGCGCCCGGGGCGCTCGCCCCCCCCCCCCCCCCCGGGGGAGAGGGGGGCACTCTCCCGCCCCGGCCCCGGCCACGCGCGGAGGGAGGACGGGAGGAGGAGCAGGCCAGGCGGCGGACTTGCCACAACTGGGCCGGTACTATTCTAAAGCCAGAGATGAGCCGGAAGTGTGCGTCCTGCTCGAAGCAGGAGGGTGTCCCCCCCCCCGGCTAAGAAGAAGAAGGTCGGGGCCGACGACGACGAGGGGAAGCGGGAGGAGAATGCAGCGGCCACGGGGGTCGGATCCCTGAGCGACGACGACGAGGGGAAGCCGGAGGAGAAGGCAGCGGCCGCCGCCGGGGCCGTTCGACAGTGGGGTGCCGTAACTCTACTCTGGCCCGACGGGCGCAGAGTGACGGTTACCACGGCACAGCTAGCGACGGCAGGCCTAGTGAACCTTGCGGAACTCGCCGCCGATTGTAACGGGGTACTCCTAATGGGAGGAACTAGCTTGTACGACGCGGGGGCAATCTCTCTCCTGGTCCAGACCAACACGGACAAGCTATTGGCGTTTCTGCTTAGCTTAGAGAACTCGCGTGACCCGGCCGACCGAAAATGGATTCCGTATCTGCTTCTGCCAACAACCACGGAGGACGTGCCTCCTTGTGCCCGGGACGGCATCTGGCGCCGCTTGATGACCCAACAAGGCGCGGTGCGAACTGCACAGGGCTGCGGCAATGTTAAGCTGGCGGCTCTCATCTATCACTGGCGCGTCTACACTTTCACGCAGTTAACGAAATGTAGCGCCATCTTTGACCACGACGAGGCGAGGGGTGGTAAGGGTCACTTCTTCTGGGGATTTATACCCGGGCTAGAAAGCGCCGCAGGCCCTTCGACAACAAGAAAGCGTTTCCTTGTAGACGCTAAAGGTCTTAAACCCGTAGACGTCACTCGAGGCGAGCAGCGGCTGCACGGGAAAGAAGCGGCCGGGCGTATCATGACCGACGTCCCCTGGTTCTGGCCCAGCCCCCTAAGCCCCCCCGACGACGAAAGCGACGCTTCCTTCTGGGCGGACGTCAAAGATTTCGACTCCCGGGGGACAAACAGGTGGCCGAGAGAAAGAACTTACGCAGTCAAACTAAAGGAGCTAGCTACCCGACTCTACGAAGTCGGCCGCTGCGTGCTCGACGACCCGCTTTCGGACGACATCCGGGCCCCGGAGGTGGCGAGAATCAGGGAAGTACGAGAGGACGTTGGGAGGTATTTTAAGCTTCGGGGCAGTGTGCAATATCTCTTGAATCTCTACGGCTTAAGCGGAGGCGCACGAAGTTCCAGTAGTTCCAGTAGTTCGGCCTAGGCCGGGCTATAGTCTCTGGCTAGTAAATCTCCTGCCGTGGTCAAAAGACAACCTTACGGGTTCCTACGTCTATCTCGGTACAGCTACACAGCCAGCTAGAACGCGCCCCGGGGGACTCTCGGCGAGCGTGTGTATACGAGACCCGCTCGCCTGGCGACAGAAAAAGGAGGAAAACAGCCGGCTAGTGCGGTCCCGGTACCCGCCCGGCTCCCTAAACCGGACCACCTGGTCTTAGGTTCTCCACAGCCCCGATAGGTCTTTTTTTAATAGTGGCGTGCGCCCACCCGAGCCGGCCCTAGCTAGCAGGCGGGACAGGACCAGCCGCTTCTTCCTCTCCGCCCGGCCGGCTGGGGGGGTGCTCCGGCCCACGAGGAGGGGGCTGGCACAGCGCCTTGATGGACAGCATGTCGTGGCTCCATTGCCGGACGCTCCGGTCCCACAACAGGCTCCGTTGCTCGGGACACCTGGCGCCGCGACGGCGCTGGGGCACCCAGATCTCCCCCCGTTCCCGGCAGCGGGACAGGGCCGTGTACACAATCTTGGCCAGGTGGTAGTTGCGGGGACAATACGGAGTGGGCGACAGGACCAAGTACACGCGGTCGAACTCGTTGCCCTGTACGCACATGTCGGTCTGCGCGAAGGCCCAGCTCAGCCCGTCCTCGCCATGTTGCCTCTTGGAGTAGAAGAAGGCCAGGCGGGGTCGCGGCGGCCGCTGCTCCCCCGCCGGCGGGTCAGCATTGCCGACCCACAGCGTGAAGACGCGCCAGGCCCAGCAGCAGCGGTGGTCTAAGACCTCGGCCCGCGGCCCGCTGGCGGTGGACTGGACAGGCTCCTGTCCGGCTAGCACCAGCGACGACCCGCGTCTTTCGTAAGTGACGTCTTGGATGCGGACGACGTAGCCCAGGCAGCGCACCTCTGGGCTCGGCAGGCAGTGAGGCGGCAGGAGCTGCTCCAGCTTTTCCGCCCCGCCCTGGGTGGTCCGGCGCTCGGGCGGAAGCAGCCACGCGTCGTCTGCCGGGCGGCGGTCATCTGCCGGGCGGCGGCGGCGCCGGCCGCCCGTGGCGGGAGGACCGACCGCGTCGTCGGGCGGGCCCTCGCTGCCTGCGCGAGCGCGTACTAGCGCCAGCGCGTCCAGGCACGACTCACACAGCAGGGGGTCGCTGGTCCGGCCCAGCTTGCGGCACTCGAGGCGCACCTTGGCCCCGGGGTACAGTGCGTACGCGGGGGGTGGTGTGAGCTCGGCACGCCGGGGCGGGCTGGCAGCGCCGTGGCTCCAGCTAGGTGCGCTAGGCCCAAGTTCAGCAGAGCCGCCTCTTGCTGGCGGACTACAACGAGCTGGTAGCTGGGGAAGGGGGGAGGCCCCTGCGTCCAGAAGCGGTCGTCGATCACGAGCCCGTGCCTGTCGTGCCACTGCCGCAGGGTGGGAGCCCAGCCTTGCCACGTGGACACGTCGAACCGGGCCCCGGCGGGGGTCTCTTGGTAGTCCCCCAGGTAGTGAACACAGTCCTGCAGCCGCTCGGCAGCCGGCGCTGTCCGGGCTTGGCAGCGCAGAGTCGCCGCCAGGCGTTGTGCGACGCACAAGTTGTCGGTAGCCGCCTCGACGCGATGGACGCGCTCCAGCCGGGCGCACGAGCCCGGGAACAGGTCGCGCAGCAGGCTCTGGACGCAGCCGTACCCCAGGGGTGGCAGCTGGGCCTCGTCGCCCAACAGGAGCCAGCGTTGGCAGTTCGGGGCCAGCTGGTCCAGCGCGAACAGGAGCTGCAGAAAGAAGGCGGGCGACATGAGCGAGACTTCGTCTACCACGCAAGCGTACTGGGGGCCGGAGCCCCGCCCCCCTCCCTCGTCGGCGGTTAACGCCGACGACGGGCGTGAGGAGTCTGCCAGGCCGGCCCGCGCACGCAGCCAGGCCTGTGTGCGATGCGCGGGCAACGACAGCGCCGGGGGGCCGGGGCCTGCCAGGCCTCCCGCCACCCCCGAGGACGGGGGGTCCGGCTCCTGCGACTGCCCGGCTAGGCCCCGAGCGGCCGCTACCTGGACCGCGTTGCGTGTCATGGCCACGAACAGGACGGGTAGGTGGCTCCGGCGTTTGAGACACCCGGCCACCGTCGTCTTGCCCGTGCCGGCCGCCCCGCTCAGCAGACCTACCCTAGCGGACGTGACTGTCTCCAGGGCCCGGGCCTGTTCGTCCGACAAGCCCCCGGCGTCGCACACCGGCGCGGCGGGCGAGGCCGGGGCGGGGGCGCCGTCCGCCGCGGGGGGTGGGCCGTCGGGCGGGGTGTCGGACGGGGCGTCGTAGACCTGCCGCAGCCTCTCAATGACGCGTGACTCTTGGTTAAAGAACCAGCGCGGCGCGTAGGTGGAACTGCCTACGCGAACCCAGGGCGAGGCCGCCGATGCTGCCCCCACGGGGGCCGCGTTCCAGAGGCTGGCTACGCACTCCTGCACGTCCTCCCGCCGTTTCTCGTCTAGTTCAAAACGCTCCGACTTGCGATCCCAGGCCAAGAGCCCACACCAGGGACTTCTGGGGAAATGGCGTCGATCGGGCTCTAGGTTGTCCTGCAGCTGGCGAAAGCCCAGGTAGTTCATCCTGCCCTCAGCCGTCCTTTGGATATTGGGCAAACACTCCGCTAGCCAGCCCCGCCGGCTCCTGTCCACTTCAAAGCACGAATTCTTGCGCACGTGCAGGGTATTGCACAGCCAAAAGTGCACCAGCACCAGCTGGCGCTTTCGCTCGCCCAAGGCCTCGTACAGGTGTAACTTCACGGCTACGGGCAGCCGCCGGAAGCGCTGGGGGGACAGACACATCGGGGCGCTCTGTAAGTCACCGGTACGCAGCCCCAGATCCGCAGCCACCCGGTCATCTCCGGACCACAGAGCAGGCTCATAAAAGAGGCGGGGGTCCGCTGCCTCCAGCGCCAGCAGCCAGCGCCGGCGTTGCAGAGGGTCGTAGTCGCGCCATACACGCGCCGGTGGCAGGGCCGGGGCTAAGTAACCCCAGCGCGGGTCCTCGTCCAGGAGCAGCAGGAGTTCCTCCGCGGTGCCAGCGCCCTCCCCTTCGTCGCCGCTCTCCTCCTCGCCGTCTTCCACGTCAGAGTCCCTCGCTCTCCCTGGCCCAGCGACCACCCGCCGCGGTTGGTCCGGGGCAGCGGCTGCCTCCTCCAGGCGCAGTCTTTTGGTCGGGGGGGCGGGAGACCGCGGCGCCAGCCGCGCACGCAGGGACGCGGATTTGAAGTCTAGCCTGACTACGCCGCGCGTGAAATCATACTGCAAAAACCCGCTCGCTTGCTTGGTCATCGCTTTGTGGTCCGTCCGTAGCCGCACGCCCTGCACCAGGCCGGCGTGCCGGCTTGTCAGGATCGTGTACAGCCAAGCAGGACACGAGTGTGCGTACCGGCCCGGGCTCAGGTACAGTCTGGGCTTCGCTACTCCCAGCAGCGGCGCAGACGCGCGCAGGCTGACGGACCGTTCCGTCCCGCCCGCCTGGCTCCAGTACGACCACTGGTCGTCCGTGAACATGGGCGCCACGGGGCGGGCCGCCTGCGACTGTTCTGCCTGGACACTTACCCTCCCCCCCCCCCCGAGAGCGGGGGAGGGCCTGTTCCCCCCCCTCCCCGCCTGCGCGCGTTGTCGTGCACGCACGCAGGCAGAGAGGGGGCCTACTGTGCCCCTTCCCCCACCCCCTAGGCAGTGCTCACCCACGGCAACCTCCCCCCCCCGTCCCCGGGGGAGCGGGGGGGGGGGGGACAGGGGAAGGGAGCGGGGAGGGAGAAGGGGGGGGGTGCACCCCTCCGGCAGGGGGTGCGGGCGTCACGCCTTGTCAGTCCCCTCTGCCCGACAATTCTTCCCACTAGCAAAAAGGGACGCCGCACGCTCTCTCCGACTCTGCTATCGTCGCTATTCCTTTTCCATCGTTGTACTTCCGAGTAATTCTGCACCTCCTACTACTGTGGCCACTCAAAAGAACAGCTTGGGCTGGTGCAGGAAGACTCGGAACCGGCGCGTTCTTCAGGGCCAACGAAAGAGATCTGGTAAAATATTCATTTTTGGTACGGAGGACCTCAAAAAAGGGCTCGAGCCAAGAAACAAGATTTCCTGCTAAAAGAAAAAAGCTGGACTTCATTTTCGCCTCTTGTCATTCTTCTGAGGTAACCTCTTTTTATTGAGACCAAACCAACCGCAGACCCAGGCCACGCGACTAAGCTGCGTACTAAGAATTTGAGCGCAGCAAATACTTGGCCGGAAGGCCACGAGCTTCGAAGAATGCTTGTGCGTCCCGGTCACCAGCCCGTGCTAGCCCCAAATTTTTAGTTCGCAGCTCGAACTCGGCTGTGCCGGCGCGCACTAGTCCGTGGGGCTCGTCCAGTGTGTACAGGTGCAAGTCGTCGCCGAGGACCTCGCCTGCCATCGTAGCCTCCAGCTCGCTCTCAAGCTCGCGATCTTCTCCGTGCCCCCAGGCGTTCTTCTGGACCAGGTACAAGAACCAGTGCGCCAGCGGAATAGCAGTGCTGTTGAGATTGCAGCGGGGCAGCCGCGCGCACATGATCCGCGCGACCTCGCTGAAGACCCGAGTGCCGTTGAGAGTCTGGAAGCGATCCAGAACGGCCGGATCCGCCGGGCGCAACACTTGAGCGACCGCCTGCCGCAGCGCCGCCAACGCCTCCTCGTTGGCGCTGTCCAGGACGCCCGCCTCGATTTCGACCTCGTCGTTGCACATGGGCACCGCTTCGTCCAGGTACCGTTCGCGTACTCGCTTGGCGTGCAGGGTCAGGGACCTCGCCAGCTTTTCGGAAAAAGTTCTGGCGTGTTCGGCCATCAGCCGCGACCAGCGCGGGTCCCCCTTGCAGGTGGAGCCCGGGGGCCGCAGCTCGTTCTCGGGTAGCTCGTCTTCTTCCTCCGCCGAGAGCAGCACGGGCACGGCGCCGATCAAAAGCTTCCGGCGTTTGAGAAGCGCGCCCGGGCGGCCGACCACGAGCCGTACCCCAGCAGTCACAAGTACAGGAAACCGGACGAAGCGGCAGGACACGCAGCGCTCGACAGGCTAGGGCACGACAAAAAAGGAAATACTATTCTGTCACAATCACCAAAAATCAAAAAAAGAAAAAAGAGTTGCGTGCCACAGTTTGCGGCAAAAGAACAAGTGTCCACAAATATTGTTCTTTGTATTTTTTTGGTTTTGTAGTGTTTTTCATTTTTTTGATTAAGAAATAGTACAAAATATTTTACACTTAATTTTCAGAACTACATTTTATCTTCTTCGCTGTCATCAAAGCAGTCGTCCTCCTCGCAGTCCTCGCCCGGCGGCAGCTCGTGCAAGATCGACGCCGCGTTAGCCAGCGGCTTGTTCTTAATCTTCTTGTACTCATGCTCCCATGCGTAAAATACCCCGCAGCCCGCCGGCATTTTCTGTCGGATGAAGTACATGCGCGCCATCGTTTCTCGGTACAGATCCTGGTTCCGGCGCCCGCCCACGGCACTTGACCGGCCCTCGGCGTACTTGGGATGGCCAGGCGGGAAGCCATGGTACGCGTTGCCGTGGAACTCGTACACACAATTGCTGGCCGCGTCGTAGCCGTCCAGCGACATCTTTGTGCCCGGGACTCGGGCCTCTGCTCCGTGCGGCACGGCGGCACCATTCACAAAGTGTTTGTGCTGGATCTGGCAGCCCAGTGCCTTTTCTAGCCTGTCCCACAGCCTGCACGCCGCGACGGAACAGCCCGCTGCCGGCTTGGGAATCAACCCGCGCGCGAACGCGTGCTCCGCGCACAGGCGGTTGCTGCGCCCCTGCTCGTCCGCAAAGCTAGCATATATCTTTGCACCCGCCGGGCAGTCCTCGCAAGGTTTCTGCACCTCGTGGCAGCCGCGCGCCTTCGCGTGCTCTGCGCACAGCCTCCGCTTGCGCCCCTGCTCGTCCGCAAAGCTAGCCTCTTTCCTTGCCCCTGCAGGGCAGTCTTTGCATGGGTTTAGCACCTCGTGGCAGCCGCGCGCCCTCGCGTGTTCTGCGCACAGGCGGTTGCTGCGCCCCTGCTCGTCCGCAAAGGCGGCGTCTTTCTTGGCGCCAACAGGGCAGTCTTGGCACGGGTTTAGCACCTCGTGGCAGCCGCGCGCCCTCGCATGCTCTGCGCACAGGCGGTTGCTGCGCCCCTGCTCGTCCGCAAAGGCGGCGTCTTTCTTGGCGCCAACGGGGCAGTCTTGGCACGGGTTTAGCACCTCGTGGCAGCCGCGTTCCTTTGCGTGTTCCGCGCACAGGCTACGGGAGCGCCCTTGCTCGTCCGCAAAGTTGGCCTGTTTCTTGGCGCCAGCGGGGCAGTCTTGGCAGGGGTGCCGAACCTCGTGGCAGCCGCGTTCCTTTGCGTGCTCCACGCACAGGCGATGGGAGCGCCCTTGCTCATCCGCAAAGGTGGCCTGTTTCTTGGCGCCAGCGGGGCAGTCTTGGCAGGGGTGCCGAACCTCGTGGCAGCCGCGTTCCTTTGCGTGCTCCGCGCACAGGCGATGGGAGCGCCCTTGCTCATCCGCAAAGGTGGCCTGTTTCTTGGCGCCGGCAGGGCAGTCTTTGCACGGGTTTAGCACCTCATGGCAGCCGCGTTCCTTTGCGTGCTCTGCACACAGGCGGTTGCTGCGCCCCTGCCCGTCCGCAAAGCTGGCCTCTTTCTTGGCGCCAGCAGGGCAGTTCTCACACGGAAACCGTTCCTCGTGGCAGCCGCGTTCCTTCGCGTGCTCCGCGCACAGGCGACGGGGGCGCCCTTGGCCGTCCGCAAAGTTGGCCTCTTTCTTCGCGCCGGCAGGGCAGTCGCCGCACGGATATCGCACACCGTGACAGCCGCGTTCCTTCGCGTGCTCCGCGCACAGGCGACGGATGCGCCCTTGCTCGTCCGCATAGTTGGCCTGTTTCTTTGCGCCGGCAGGGCAGTCCTCGCACGGGTTTAGATTCTCGTGGCAGCCGCGTTCCTTTGCGTGCTCCGCGCACAGGCGACGGGGGCGCCCTTGGCCGTCCGCAAAGTTGGCCTCTTTCTTCGCGCCGGCAGGGCAGTCTTGGCACGGGTTTAGTACCTCGTGGCAGCCGCGTTCCCTCGCATGCTCCGCGCACAGGCGATGGGGGCGCCCTTGCTCGTCCGCAAAGGAGGCCTGCTTCTTCGCGCCGGCCGGGCAGTCTTGGCACGGGTGTAGCACCTCGTGGCAGCCACGTTTCTTCGCGTGCCCCCCGCACAAGCGACGGGGGCGCCCTTGCTCGTCCGCAAAGGCGGCCTGCTTCTTTGCGCCGGCCGGGCAGTCTTGGCACGGGTTTAGCACCTTGTGGCAGCCACGTTCCTTCGCGTGCTTGGCACAGAGCTTGAAGCGTTCTCCGTTGTTCTCTGTCCAATGTAAGCCACTGGCGACGGTCTTGGCGCTCCGCCAGCAACTAGTGCATGCGAATCCCCATTGTGTCCAGCCGTGCGGTTGCTTGCTAGCCCGGCTGAAAAGAGCACCACCGGCACTTACTCGCAATTGATAGTCTCGCCCGCCCTGTTGATGGGTCAGAAGCTGTTCTGATGCTGTGGTGCTTGGCTGCTGCTGCCGTTGCGGCTTCTCTGTCTTCTCTTGTGGCTTAGCCCCCTTGACAGTATCCCGCTTTGCTTTTTCGTTGGCTACTGAAGCAGAGCCGTGCCGTGCACAGAGCGTCGGCCACTCACGGTCCGTGATTTTTGTTGCTAGCGTCCCCAGGTTTTCGTGTTCGTAGCAGCTTTCACACGCCGGCCTATCCGCGGTTTCCTGTCCAGCCCTCCACTCCTTGAACACGAGCTTTCCACCGTCTACGACTTTAAAAGCTGTGCCATAATGTTGAAGCATCCGGACGCCCGGCCTCCTCGACACAAACGGCTCTGCGTTTGGCAAACGCTCGAACCACAGCGCAATTGCGGGCGACTTAGCGGCCGTTTTGTCGCTCTGGCTATTGTTTGGTCGCTGGCGCTTCTGGCTGCTGCTGGCACTTTCCTTTAGCAGGCGCTTCTTCTTTCGGCGGGCGAGGTCTTTGCGCGCGTGAGCGGTGCAAAGCCTGAAACGCAAGCGGTGCGAATCGGCTACACAAACGCGGCCGCGGCGCACGAAGCACAGTTCGCACGCGGGCTGCCAGCCACAATCTTCAGTGCAGCAGAACAGCCTGCCCTCGCGCACGCACAGACTCGCGTGTTCAACCTGCGCGACTGCTTCGCGACTGCCGTACTTGTTCACAAAGTGCCACACGGCGCGGCTGTCCATGACGTATTTTCCTTTTTTTGGCGACAGTCTGCCGGTGAAAGAGAGAGAAGAAAAATATAATACGTTCTCAGCCGCCTGGAGAAACCCGGCAGCCCCACGCCACCGCGGGTCGTTCATCACTCTCGGTAACACGAAAGGGGGGGGAGGAGGCACACCTGTGTGTCTAGGTCGGGAGAGGAAGGCACCCCCCCCCCACGCGCAGGGAAGGGAAGGGAAGGCACACCGCTGTGGGTGCCTACGCGGGGAGGGGGCGGGGAGGCTAGCCACTGTGTGCCTAGGATGGCGGACGAAAAGGCACCTTCCACCGCCCAAGGGGGGGGGGGGGCGCAAGGCTCCCCCCCCTCACCCAGGGTGGGAGGGGGGGTGCATCCACCGTCGCCCGGAGTGACGAGGGGGGGCACGTCCGGTGTGACTAGCTAAGTGGGGGGGGGGGGGGGGGATTCAACTCCATCACCTAAGTAGGAGGGAAAGGGTCCTCCTCCCTCCACCCAAGGTGGGGAAGGGAAGAGGCTAACCTCTTCCCACTCCGTTCCAAAGGGGTAAGGGGGCGGGGCTTCCCTGCCGGCGGCGGGGCCGGGGGGCGCCCGCTCTCCCAGAGGAAGGGGGCAACCCCCCGGGAACGGGTACTGTCCTCGCCCCGGCGCCAGGCACGCGCGGGGGAGGAAAAGCGCCGCCTTTCCCCCCTCTCCTCCCCCCGCAGCTCCCCACGGGCAATTCTTGCGTGGGCGTTGGCACACACACGGACACAATTTCTGGCGAGGTCGGGTCGTGCACGCCTTGTGTTGCCAGGGATGGCTTGGCAGCGTTTCTTAGCCGAGGAGGCGCCCGAGTTGCTGGGCGGGACCAAGGGGCTGCTGGTACCGCTAGCGTCCCTTCAGCAATCGAAACAAGCTGAGCGCGATCGACTGGTGACGCCGCAGGAAGCGCAGTCCCACCAAGAACAATGGAAGCAAAAGCTCTATTGCCCGCAGTGCCAAGAGGATTTAATTTCTGTGCGCGCCTCCGCCGACGGCAAGCGCGCGCACTTTAGGCACCGGCAGGAACAGCAGCCGGGGGCCGCCGCCGGTGCTGAGCACGGGGGGGAAGGGCTGAAACACCTCTTGGCCAAGGCCTTTATCCAAGCCAAGCTGTCTGAAATTACCTTTGAGTGGACGGGCGCAGTGTGCCGCTCCGCCAGGGCCTGCTCCAACCAACAAGAGCGGTGCTTCCGGGAATGTACGGTGGTGCTAGAAAAGACGTTGGGCTCGCTCGCGGGTGAGCAGTTGGGTCTGACACCGGCAGAAGCCAGGCTCAGGCCCGACGTGACCGTCTTGGATTCGCGCAGAAAACCCGTGGCGTTTGTAGAAGTCCTGGTGACTAGCCGCAAGGATGATACACATTGGAACGCCTACCACAAGTTTCCACAGGCAGTAGGCCTCGAGGTCGATTTTTCGAAGCCCCCATCCAAGGTCGCGGCAGGTGGCTATCGAGCCACCGATGTCAAGAACTGGGCTCCAGTGGAGCTCTGCCCTCCCTGCCAAGAGCAAGGGCGAGCCTGGGAAGAGGAACAGCGGCGCAGGCAGCAACTGCTCCAGGAAGACCTAGCCAGAGACAATGAGCGCAAGGCGGAATTAGCTGCAAGGGAACGGCTAAGGGCCGAAGAACAGCGCCAGGCTGAGGAGCAACGGCGCCAGGCCGAGGAGCAAAGGCGCCGGGCCGAGCAGATCACGCGGGAACAGAAGCGCCTAGCAGCTGAGCAGGAGCAACAGGCCGCCGCACAGCGTCGCGCGGCGGCGGCGGCGGTGGCGGCCCGCGCGGCGGGCGCTTGCGCTCGCGAGGTGTGCGAGGGCCTGGCACGCAAGCTAGGGCGCAACCCCTCTGTTGAGCGCGTGCAGGACCCGCTGCTGGGCGGGGGGCTGCCTGCGTGGCTGACAGACGACGAGGCAGCCGCGATGCCTTCCCTCACGTACACCCCAGGCACAGGCAGGCCGCCGGTTTGGGTCCTGCGCGACGACACAGACTAGAAAAAGGCAAACCAGCACAAAAAAGCGCGCCACCGCTTTTTTTTAGTTAAATTCCTTTTTCTGTCCGTCCTTCTTGCTTGCCTCCTCTGGCGGGCGGGCAAAAGTCTGTTGGCGCTGGAGGTTCCCTCTCCCTGCCGACAGGTTGAGGGAGAGAGCCGTCGCAGGCCGTACACGTCCGGAGACAGACCGTTCCCCCCCCCCCTCTCTGGCCGGCGCCGGAACCACGCGGGTGTGCCGGAGGGGGGGAGCGGGGGCGGAGAGGGGGCCCGGTGTGGGGAGTGCCGACGGGAGGGAAGAGGCGGGGGGGCGTGGGCGTGGGGGGTGGGGCGTGCACCCCCGCCGGGGGGGGGAGTGGGCCCACCCCCCTGCCCCGGTGCCCGCACCCCGAGCCTTGTCCCCCCCCCCCAACGTCGTCCGATGACGTGGGGCGCCGCCGCCACCTGCCCGCCCCACAAGATGGCAGGTTGGCTCCAAGCCGGACGCCCCGACGCCAGGGACGCCAGCCCCAACCGAACGGAGCCCCCGGCCTATGTGTTCGAGAACGGACATGTGCGCGTGCGCCTGGTCTATGACGATGCTCTGTGCCGCGCGCCGACGGCCGGCCTGGCCCGGGCCTTGCTGGCCCTGGGCCACGAGCTGGAGCGCCCGGCCTCTGCCGGCCCCCTGGCCGCGGCGCTGCCGCTCGTGGCCCTGGCCCGGAGCCAAGCTGTGCCCGCTTGGGGGGCAGACTTCGGGGCCCGGCTGGCCGCGCTGGACCCCGTGTGCCACGGCTACCGCCCTCCTTGGCCAGAGGGGCCCGAGGCCGTGGCCCGTGGCCTGTGCGACGCGCAGGAGCTGTTGGCCGCCCTGCTAGCGCTGGTGAGGCCGGCCTACCGGCGCGAGGCCGACCTGGAGTTCGCCCTGCTCGACACCGACGACGGGGCGCCCGCGCCGCCCGGCGCCGCCGGGGTGTGCGCGGCCGTCAACGCCCACCTGCAGCCCTGGGAGGTGGTGAAGAGGCGCGCGCATGCCTGGCTCCGGGCGCAGCAGCCCCCGGCGGCCGGGGTCCGCGGGCCGGAGCCCGCAGCCAGTGGTCCACAGGCCGACCTGCAGTTCGGGGTGCCCGGCTGGTTGTGGGAGGCCGCCCCCGGGGGGGGGCCGACGGCGGCGTGTGCGGCCGCCAGCCAGCTGGCCTGTGACTTTTTCCTGGCGCAGCACTGGAAGGGCCTGACCCTGGCGGCCGGCCGGCCGCTCGGCCAGGCCACGCGCGTCGGTCCACGGCTGCGCGGCTCCTCGCTGGCGGAGGGCGGGCACCTGCTGCCCCGGGCAGAGGACGGCCAGCTGCAGCGGACGACGGACCTGTGGCTCGCGTGCTCGGAGCTGTTCCTGCTGCTGCGCGCGGCGGTGGCCATGTCGGTCTGTGCCTCGGTGGGGTCGGGCGCGGCCCTCCTGGCCCTGCAGGCCGCGCTGCCCGCCGTGCGCCGTTTCCAACAGCTGCTGCTGCGGCTGGGCCTGGACCTGCGTACCCGGAAGCTGTGGCTCGTGGTCCTGACCGAGCTGCAGCAGGCGTGGTGCGCGGCCGGCTGCGCGCACCCGCCGCGCGCCTGGTGCGACCTGGTCCAGACCGCCATCAACAGCCTGCCCGTGGCGCTGTGCCAGGCGGTGCGCGGTCGCTGCGCTAGGAAGTGCCAGGCGCTCGGCGTTCGGCAGGGCCCCCCCGGCCGCCTCTTCCTGCCCCTGCTGCTCGGGGTGGGCTCCCGCCAGCGGGAGGTGTGGTTCGTGCCCCGCGCCGCTACGCGGCGGCCGGCGCCCCGGCGGGCGCACTTGGCGCTGCTCCACACGCCTGGCTATGAGGTCTGCTTCGTGCCCGTGCGCAACAGCGCGCCGCACCTGTTCAACCCCGACGAGAGCACCGGCGGCACGCTGCTGGCCGGCCTGCAGCGGGCGCTCGCCGGGCTGCGGGGCCTCGTTTGCCTCGACGACGAGGACACCGCCTTCTTTGGCGGCGCGGCGGGGGAGCCCAGCGTCCGCGGCCACGTGGTGCTGGGCGCACCCGCCGGCGCGGCGGCCCAGGCCCCTCCTCCCGCGACCGGCCCGGGGCAGGCGCTCTGGGCCTCGGGCCAGGGCACCGTGTCAGTCAACGCCCGGCGCCGGGGAGTGCAGGCCTGCACCCTGGTGGCGCTCCAGGAGGTCCCCGGGTGCTCGGCCGGCTTGGTGCCCCCCGGGCCGGACGGCCCGGACGCCCGCCCGGGCGCCCGCCCGGGCGCGTACCTCGTGGTGGACGCGCGCGCGTCGTACCAGGACTTGCTAGTGTCGCCCGTGGCCACCTTGACGCGTGAGGGCCTGGACGTGTTCTACGCCCTGGCGCAGGCGGACGCCCCGCGCCCGGCGGCCCCCCCGGCACCCCTGCCGGCGGCCCTGCCGGCGGACGTGCTGGACTAGCGCTCGGGGGGGGCCGCCGGGGGACGCTGGCCCGGCTCTGCGCCCCCCCCCTCTACCCCTTTTCCGCCCTTTCTTTCGCTGCCCCGGCGCTGTACCTGTGCTGCAGGCGGGGGGAGCGTGCCCCGTCTCCGTGTTGTCAAGAAACCTGGGTTATTAAATCGGCCGGGCACCGAGGGACCAGCAGTTCCGGCAGTCAACGTGGGAGCAAGGCTCACTTTCTTTTTAATCAGCCAGGAGCCCGGCGGCAGTCATGTGCCGGGGCGGGCATAGTCCCCAGGGGGGGAATACTAGGTCTGGTGACACACAGCCACGCCGTCCTCGTACCTGACAGACAGAGCTAAGTGATTTTTCAGTGGTTTGGCCCCTGTGCCTCGTACGAGTCCGCGTCCCCCGCGCCCTCCGCCCCCCGGGCCTCTGCCGCCGGGGCGGGCTCGGGTGCCCGGTGCCGCAGTTCCGGGTGCGGCGGGTGTGGCGAGCGCCAGTGGTGCGCTGCTTGGCCCGGCGCCGCCCCCGGGTCACGGTACGTAGCTAGCTGCCACTCGCGGCCGGGCCGCGCCTGGAGGAGGCCCAGTCCGTCCACGAGCCAGCGCAGGGTGGCATAGCTGCAGAAGGCCTTGAGCTGGCGACGGACAAACTCAAAGCCGGCCTCCGGGTCGCTAGCTGCGGCCACTGGCCGCGTGGCCTCGAGCACAAGCCACTCTGTCCTGCTGGCGCCCAGGGCCGGTGGTTCAGCGGGCGGAGCCTCTTCCCCCGTCACCAGCAGCCGGACGCTCAGGCGCTCTCCCACGTTATCCTGGAAGACGAGCACGTGTACTGACCACCGCGGGGCGGCCGGGCACTCCTGCCTGAGACGCGCACTGAATTCACCCAAGGGGAGCAAGGTGGTCGCGTGCTGCTGCGTCGACCTGGGGAGGTTCAAGAGCCGTTGCATCCGGGCCTGCGATTCGGCGGACAGCCGCAGAAACGAGAATCCAGCCTGTGCTTCCAACCTCAGCTTCTCTTCCTGGCTCCGGCGCAGCCGGAGCTGGTCGGCCAGGAGGCGCGCGTATTCTCGGCAAGTCCTGGCTAGCCGCTGCAGCTCGTCCGAAGGCAAGAAAGGGGCTACAGCTTCCAGCAGCTCCGGCGGCAGGTGGGCGAGCGTCGTCACGCACAGCTCATGGGCCTCGGGGGGCCGTCCTTTTTGAGCTTCTTGGGGCTGCTGCAGCCGGCAGACGCGTGCGTACACTCGCTGAACATGGTGGCTGGCTGGCCTGCCTCACTTGGGAGGCACCGGCTTTTGTGTGGGTGGCCGGCGCAGCGGCGTGCCGTCGCCCTCGCGCGTTCCCCTGGCACGCGCCCCGGGGGCGCGCCTAACCTCCTCGCGGGGGGGGGGGGGGGGGGGGACGCCCCCCCCCTCCGCCCGGCGGCCCCCCGCCGCTCCCGCTCACCCCCCGGCCGGCACGCGCGCCTACGGCCGCTCCCCCCTCCCTCGGCGTGCACCCCCCTGCCCGGGCACGCGCGCCTACGGCCGCTCCCCCCTCCCTCGGCGTGCCCCCCCCCCTGCCCGGGCACGCGGCCGCCGGAGGGCCACTGTTCTTCTCTCCCCACCCTGGCCCCCCGCCGTCCCATCCGCCGGCGCAGGCCCTCTCTGCCCTCCTCCCCCCCGTGGACGAGCCCCGGGGGAAGGGGGGAGGCTGTCGGGGGGGGGGCCGGTCCTGTAATTCCCAAACGCACGGCGCGCGTTCGGCGAAGATGCAGCGCTCCCCCGTCGTCGGCCCGACGGCGCCGCCGGTCGCGCCCCTGTTGCTCCGGTTGCTAGCCCCGGTCGACGTGGCCACAGCGTACGCCGTCGCGCCCGAGTGGCTGTCGCGCGAGCGACAGGCCGCCTGGCGCCAGGCCGCCTGCCTGGCCTCCTATCTCCATTGGAAGCTCTGTGAGGACGGCCGGGACTGGGCACAAGAGCTCCGAGCGCGGCCGACGGTAGCCGGAGAGTGGCTAGCGGGGCAGTGGCTGCAAGAACCGCAGACGGACCGCGCGGGCGACGGCCCCGCGCGCCTGCTCGAGCGCCGGGGCGAAGCCGACCGGGCCTGCTGGACGCAGGCGGCCAGGGAGCTGTTCGCGTACAACCGGCGCGGCGACCTGGCACTAGGCCCGCTGTGGGCCTCTAGGCGGGCCGGGGCGGCGCCCTATCTGTACTGGCAAGCGCTGCGGTCAGCGCTTGAGCTGCTATGCAGCACGCCAGCTCCCGGGCTAAGCCTGTGGTGGCCGCGGGCACCCGGACACACCGCGCCGCCCCCCCTAACGGCTTTGTCCGTAGTGACGTTTTGGGGCTGTGTGCAGGCCGCCGCCGCCGCTCGGCTGTACCTGATCGCCCCCGTCTTTGGCTTGACGGTGTGGAACCCCGCAGAGGAGTTCGTGCTGGACGCGGCCGGCCAGGGCGTGCTGGAGACGCTCTCTTTGCAGCAGATTAGGTTCTACGCGGGGAAGGACGCTAATCTGAGCTGGAACCTCTCGCTGCTCTGGTTTCCTAGGTTGCGAGAGCTGGTGCTCGAGCAGGTGCTCGAGCAGGCGGTGGCGCCCAGGCGGACCACCGTCAAGCTGCAGCAGTGCGGAGAGCTCCAGACCTTGTACGCTGCCGGGGGGCAGGATCTGCACCTCAAGCTGCTGGACTGCCATGCCGGAGCCCGTGACCCCCCGGAGCGCGCCCTGTCGGCGCGCGTCCCGGGCCCGGGCGCCCTGACACTAGACGTACAGCGGTGCGACCTGTACGCACTGCCGTTGCTAGCCCTGGCGCCACTCAAAGCTAGTCTCTGTGTCCGGCTGACCGAGTGCAAGAACCTGGCCGGACTCACTGTCCCGCGGCTGCAGGAGGTCGAGGACGCCGTCGTGTTCGAGGCGAGGCACTGTACACAGTTCGCGAGCCTCCGGCTGCCGGAGCTGCGGCGCACCGGCGTGCTGGACATTCATATCGAAGGGTGCGGGCTCGTTTCGGCGGAGCTACCTCTGCTGTCCACGGTAGAACGCTATGTCCTGCTGTTGTTCATTGGCTGTGAGGGGACGCTCTCCTGCTCGGCCCCGGCCTTGAAGACGGTAGGGGGCCTGCTCTCGATAGGCTTCCACGGGTGCGCGCAGAGGAAGCAGCTCGTCTGCAACCTCGCCGGCCTGAAAAGAGCCCAGCGCCTTCACGTCCGTGTGTCGGGCAGCGGTCTGGCCAGATTCAAGCTGCCTGCACTAAAGTGCGTAGGCGAGGAAAAAAGCGGGCACGAGTCCGACGACGCGCCCGACGACGAGTCGGAAGACATGAGTGAAGACGAGTCGGAAGACGTGAGTGAAGACGAGTCGGAAGACGTGAGTGAAGACGAGTCGGAAGACGTGAGTGAAGACGAGTGCGAGCTGGTGTTTGGAGCGGGCTGCCCCGCGCTGCAGACCTGCGCCCTGCCCTGCCTCCGGCGCACCGGCGATCTGCGCCTCTCCTTTGGCCTCGGGGACGAAGACGACTTTGGGGCGCCACAGGTACGCCCGGAGGCCGGGGCCCCCGCAGCCAACGCGCTGGAAGCGGCCGTCGGCCGGCTGCGGCCGGCCGAGGACCAAGAGGGCTGCCCGGCGCTGGCCCAGGTCCTACTGCCGAGACTAAAGTGTGCCGAGCGTATCGTGTTGGCCGTCTATGCCTGTGGCCGGCTCAAGACCTTCGGTCTGCCGGCGCTGAAGAAGGCCCGCAGCCTGAGGATCCTGTTGGGGGGCTACCGCGCCGACGGGGGCACAGACAGTGGGCTGCGGGACCTGGCGTTCCGTGCCCTGCGGGCTGTAAGGGAAGAACTGGTACTGAACCTCAGCCGCTGTAGGGATCTGCGCTCCGTCAGCTTTCGGAAACTGGCTTGCGCCCGGAACGTAGGAGTCCGCGTGGAGGACTGCCCCCGGTTATCGGCCTTCAGCCTGCGCCGGCTAGCCCGGGTTGGCCTCCCCTGGAGGGCGCCCGGCACGCCCCCGTCGCCGGGCACGCCTTTGCCCCCTGGAGAGGACGAGCCTGCGCCCCCCGCGCCACGGGGCGTGTCCTCTGGAGAAGAGGAAGAAGACGAAGAAGAAGAAGAAACCCCTCCGCCCGTAACACCCCCCGGCCAGTGCGAGTTCGTCTTCGGCAGAGGGTGTCTGTCGCTGCAGACCTGCAGACTGCCCGCTCTAAAGCAATGTGGGGACCTACGGATGCTGTTTGGCTTCGACTACGCTTTCTGCCCGGAGGGTGTAGCCAGGGTGGAGAAGGCAGCGAGCTGCCCTGCTTTCCGCCTGCTCGAGCTCCCAGTGATTACTCACGCGCAGCGTCTTGTGCTAGCCTTCTACGGCTGCACCCAACTAGAGGTTTGCCGCCTGCCTAAGCTGAGCAAGGTCCAGAGCCTGCACCTCTGGCTGGCGGGCCGTGACCGCGCCCAAGATTCCAAGGACGGGCCGGCGGCGGGCGGCACCAGTGCGCCGGGCGACGGACTGCTGAGGGAGCTAGTGTTCCCTGCCTTGGAGAGTGTGTCGGGCGAGCTGCGCGTGAACTGTGAAGCTTGCACCGCTCTCCAGAGCCTGGACTTGCCGGAGCTGCGGTGGGTAGCGGGCGGTGTGCACCTAACCTTCAGGGACTGCCGCGAGCTGCGCAGCGTTCGTCTGCCTCGTCTGGCAGCAGCTGAGTGGTAAAGCTTACCTTTACAGGGTGCCCGAGACTCATCGAGATCGAGCTGGCCGCGCTGGAGCGGGTTCGGTCGACGATCAAGGTGCGGGTAACGGGGGGTACGCCACCGCCGGACTTGGTCCTCCGCAGAGATGTCACAGGCAGCGCGCCGCCGCAGCTGGCAGGCGTCGAGAGGCGGGAGCCCCCCGCGGCGCGAGCTTCTTCCTCCGCCGCGCCCGCGGCTGGCGCCGGGGGAGGAAGGAAGAGGCCGCCCGGGCGCTGACCAACGGCGCCGGTGGCGGCGCGGGTACGGACAGCAGCGTTTCCTCAAGAGTCTACGTGCACCTGTGAGGGTTTGTGCACCACTTACCCTCGTTCCGGACGATTAGAACGCAAATACACCCGCCTGCGCCCTGTACACCATGGTGCAGACGCGTCTCCCCTTTTTCTCTTGGTCCAGCGTTGACAATAAAACTCCGCTGCTACTCCGTAGGAGGAAACCAGTCTTGCGGCAGGCTGCCGGCCCGTCACCGTGGCTAGCTAGACAGAAAAAGGAAATGGTACGGGCAGGACAGGCCCTGTTCACTTTATTAATCCCCTTGAGCAAGAGACGACGCCTAGCGCTTTTGCCTCTTGCCGCCAGTCACTCCTTTTCCCTCGCCAGATCTGTAACCAAGCGACCAATCCAGGCTATTGCTCGCGTTGCCCGTGCTGGTTCCCGGGCGAAGTTGTTGGAAATCTTCCGCCGCCCTTACGTAGTCGCGTCCTCCATTCCCTCGCCTCTTGCCTAAAGCTTCCATGCACTGATTGAACTCCGTCAGCTCTAGCTTCCGTGATTTGAACTTTATCTGCAACCTCTCAAGGCGGGCGATGCTGTCGGCTATCGAAAACAATAAGTGCAGGGGAGTCGGCATTTCCCCCTCGCCTGGCACTTTGACGACGACGTTGTTTGTAGCCCAGATCGCATTTTTTACCTCATCGGGTGAATAATATCCTTCGCTGCCCTCGTTAAACCAAAAGCGGAGAAAACTGATTGATTGCTGTTGGCCCCCCAGCTTTACCTCGTACGCCGACGCTTCGTGAATGAGCTTCCAGAGCGGCAGGAAGGCGTCCTCCAGTGCCATGTACAGCACGTCCGTAAAGCCAAGCCACACCAGGCATTCCACCCTAGCGATCGAGAGCGGGGCGGGCGGTGCTAAATGCTCGGATTCACGGAGGATGGCGGCCCGGAGTAGCTGTCTGGGCTCCAGGAGGACGGACCTATCAACCCCGCGGCCCATCCCTTCGTGGAGGACAATTAGTGAACGCCGCAGCCCCTGCGCCACATTGCGCCAGTAGTTGAGAACCTCTTGCATGATCATGGACACGCGGTGTTGGCAGAAGCCCCCTGTCTCTGTCGGAAGTTCGATTGTGTCCTTGTACTCCACAGCCTCGACCAACATGCGCAGAGGGCACTGGGGAGGAAGTCCCCTTAAGAGGTCAGTGTCGCACCACCAAAGATCCCCGTCATTAGCGCCTGTTTTGATGCGGGTCAGCGCCCGGGCCGCGCCGACTGTGCCTACTGGCCGTGGGCTGGACATGCGCAATGCTCAGCAACGGCCAATGACAGTAGCCTTTAGGAAAGGAACAAGGGCAGCCGACCCTGCAACGTGGGTGGAGAGGAGGAGGGAGGGGGGGAGGAGGAGGGAGGGGACACAGCGGGCGCCCCCTCCCCCTTCCTACCCCCGCGCCCGAGGAGGGGCGGAGGTGGCGGTCGCCCCCTCCCCCTTCCTACCCCCGCGCCCGAGGAGGGGCGGAGGTGGCGGTCGCCCCCTTCCTCCCCTCCCCTGTCGGTCCCCGGGGATGCACGCCTGCCTGGCCTGCACGGCCACCGCGGCGCTGGCGTAACCCAAGGCCGGCCGGTACGCAACGGTTACAACGCGCCGTTCTGCCTGTTGTACGGTCACCAGAAAAAGCTTCCTAGCTAACCCGGAGGAGACCGAAACTTGTCCCAAGTACGTTGCCAACCACAGCTTTAATAATGACTAGCTTGACAGGAAAATGCAGTGGCCAAGAAAAAACCTCCGCCAGGCTTTCGGCTCAGTCCTTTTCTTCAGACAACGTTGAGCACAGAAGCAGAACTGACGAGCTACTCCTCGTGTCCGTCCAGCGATGGCGCTGTCTTGATTCTCTTGCTGCTTCTTCCGTCGTCATCCGCACGAGTTCTCTGGCCAAGCACACCGAAACGTGCCGCCGCGGCTACAAAGTCCAGTTCCTTTCGTCCTTGGCGACGTCGTAGCAACTCCATGCACGAGTCGAAGCCGGGGTACCGTATTCCCTGCAGGCTGAGGGATTCGTGCTCCGCGGTCAGGTCCTCGGTGTTCTTGGCTATCAGAGACAGTAGGTCCAGAGGGGTCCGCACCGTGCCGATGCCCGGCACTTCTACCGTGCAGCCGCCAGCCCACACCGCAGCTTCCACCTGGTCTTGGCCACGATACTCTTTGGTGCCTTCGTCCCACCAATAGCCACCAAAGCCGGTGTTCGCGTTAGCGAGGCTGACCTGGTACGTGGCGCTCGCCTCCTGCAGGAGACACCAGACCGAAAAAAAGCCATCCGACAGGACCATGGCCAGCAGGTCCGTAAAACCAAGGTACGCCAGGCACTTCGCCCTAGTGGGCGAGAGCGGGGCGTACTGCGCGGGGGCGGGGGGTGCCAGGTCCTCCGATAGCGCGAGAACCAGGGCCGGTAGTACTTGGAGGGGGTAGGTCTCGGGCGGACGCGTGGCACGAGTCGTGGGTGCAGCCGCCGGGCCCGTCGCCTCGGCCGTACGGGCGGCCGTACGCCTGGCTCCCGCCGCGAGGCCAGCTACGTGCTCGACTATTCCATAGGTCACGACCAACATGCGCCGCATTCCTCGAGCTACATTACGCTGGTAGTCGAGGATTTCCCTTTGGAGCAGGGTAGAGTGTGCCGCGCTGAAGGCATCCGAGGGAAACTGGACCTGGCCGGCGTAGGCCGCTGACTCGACAGCCGTGCGCAGAAAACACCCGCGCGGAAGCTGCTTCAGGATTTCGGTGTGGCACAGCCAAGGTTCTTGACCCCCTGGCAGAGTGATGGAGGTCAGGCCGGACGGCGCATCCTCTGCGAGAAGCTCTGCGAGGGGCTCTGCGAGGCTGGACATGGGAGCAGCGCCGGGTGGCAGCCGCCCTGGGGGTACAGAATAAGCCCCCAAATGCCGCTGACCTGGTAGGGTGGGTAGAAAGGGGGGGGGGGGCGTGCGCCCCCCTGCGCCCCTGGCGTGCGCGCGCGCGCTCCCCAGCACGTGCTCGCCCCTGGCGTGGGCACGCTCCCCAGCGCGTGCTCGCCCCCCCCCCACCCGCCCCCCCCCCCCCCGCCCAGCGTGCGTGCCACGCTGCACCCCCCCCCCGGCCCTAGCGCCCCCCCCTCCCGCGATTCCGTGGCAGGCGGGGCAGCACGACGGTCCAGCCAGGGGAGGCACGCTGGGTAGGGGGCCTGCCGCGAGGAGCGGCGCGGGGGGGGGCAGTGGCGTGCGCCCGGCACGTGCTACCGCGGGCGGGAGCCCGCCGCCGGGGCGCACGCCGGCGCGTGACCCGGCCGGCCCCCTCTCACGCGCGCCGGTGCCGCGACCCGGCCGGCCCCCCCCCACGCGCGTCGGTGCGGCGCTAGCACGTGTCGCGCGCCATGGGGCGCGCGCGGGGGGGGGCGCCTCCGGGGCCAGCCTCACAAGTCCCTGCCCCAGCTACCCTCCAAATGCAGCCACGGCACTACCCCACGCAGCTTTCCTTGCCCGCTGCCCCGCGACTCCGTACCCTGCACCCCGACTTCCCAGCCTGCCTACGGCCCGCGGACCTAGGTCGCGACCTACTGTGGGACGAAGAAGGCCACGAGGCAGCGGTGACTCTGGCCATGCTCCTAGGGGACGCCGACAGCCTGGCTGCCTCTTACCGCCCGCGGAGGCTGCCCAGGGCAACCACGCTAGCGCCCACGGCCGTGCAGCCCGGCCCACTAGACTTTGCCCCCCCGCCGTCCGTGCCCGCCCCGCCGACGCACACAGCCGCGCGCTCGACGCCGCACTTGGCGCCGCCACCGCCCCCCTCGATCGGCAGGGCGCTGCTGCCAGTGCACGACCCACTAGACTTTGCCCCCCCGCCGTCCGTGCCCGCCCCGCCGACGCACACAGCCGCGCGCTCGACGCCGCACTTGGCGCCGCCACCGCCCCCCTCGATCGGCAGGGCGCTGCTGCCAGTGCAGAAGCGGCCGACACCGAGCCCCCCCCGGCACTGCCTGCCGCCGCTGGCCACCCGGTTGCCCCGCGCGGGGCCCACGCTACCGGCACCCGACCCGGCCACCCACAAGCGACCGGCGTCCGGCCCGGTTGACGGGGGCGCAGCGAAGAGGCACCAGAGCCAGCCGGCCGCCCACGGCTCGCCGAGCAAGCTGCGCGGCAGCCAACTCAAACGCCGCCAGAAGGAAAACCGCAAGAAGAAGCGTGCGTACGACACTGCTAACGCCTACCTGCAGGAGTTTAGGACGCTCTTGGGCCTGCCCCCCCGCGCGTCGCGGAACACGGTTCTCCTCGCAGTCCTGCACCGGGCCCGCGTGCTCCGTTCTGCCGGTGCCCCCCTAGGACACTGTCCCCTGACCGTCCTAGAGCAGCAGCCGCGCATTCTGGACAAAGATGCCCGCTCGCGCACTCTGCTGGCCACCATCACAAGCGAGCTCGCTAGGTGCCTCAATGCGGTCGGGGCGCCCAGGCTCAAGGTGATCGAGCAAGCGTTGCAGCTCCTGAGGTCTAGTACGCCTTATTAAAAACTAGACCCGTCACCAGTCGGTCCAGGAGTACCAGCCACGGCCCTCCCCCCCCCCCTCCCCGGACACAGCACTTACGAATTAATACGCCGGCGCCGGGCCCCCTCCCTGGCCAACCGGGCAAGCCGGCACGGAAGGAATTGCGTTCATACTAGTGTCGGTGTGCCGGCCAAGCTCACGCCGTGCTAACCCCGTGGTTGCTAGGCCGGGACACTTTCCTGCCGGCCAAAGGGCTTTCTGGCTACCACTCCGGTGGCTAGAGAGAAAACATTTCCTTTAATTCGGGGACACCGGTGGCTACTGTGCCCCGCCGGCCGAGCACCGGCCCGGTCACGGCGCCGCCGGATCCTCCGCCCCCCGTGCGCAGGCCAGCCGCGGTCCCTCCGTGAACCGCCGAGCTGCGAAGTGGCCGCAGCAGGGGCTGTAGTGCGTCCTGCGCCAGGCCGCGCCAGCGGACTGCGAGCTGCCGGTCTGCCCCGATACCCTCTCCCTGCAAGTAGCAGAGGCTCAGGCTGACCCTAGCACTGGCGTAACCTTGCTCCGCCGCTAGGCGGTACCAGTACGAGGCCCTGGCCGGGTCAGGGGCCACGCCCCGGCCGTGCGCGTAGCAGACCCCCAGCTTGAACTGGGCGGCCGGCAGCCCGCGCTGTGCGGCCAGGTGGTACCACCTGGCGGCCCGGGCCTGCGACCGGCCGACGCCCCGGCCCGCCGCATAACACGCTCCCAGGTTGAGCTGGGCTCTGGCATGCCCCTGCCGCGCGGCTAGACCAAACCACCGCGCGGCCCACATCTGGCTCCGGGCGACCCCCCGCCCCGCCGCCAAACCGGCCCCCAGGCGGAACTGTGCTCCTGCATGTCCCTGCTGTGCGGCGAGGCGGTGCCACTCCATGGCCTGCGAATGGTCTGGTGCCACGCCCTGCCCCGACTCGTAGCAAACTCCGAGGTTGAACTGGGCGGCCGCCAGTCCTTGTTGTGCAGCCAGACGGTACCATTCCACTGCCGTGTCGAGGTCCGGGGGCGTCCCTTCTCCGCGCCTGTAGGCGATGCCGAGCTGGAGCTGGGCCTGTGCGAGCCCCTGCCCCGCCGCCAGCCGGAACCAATGGATGGCCCGGGTGTGGTCCTGGCCCAGGCCCCGGCCCCGGGCGTAGCACTTGCCCAGCTGCAGTTGCCCGAGTGCCAGGCCCTGCTCCGCGGCCAGCAGGTAGCACTTGGCGGCCAGCGCGTCGTCCCGCGCCACCCCGTCGCCCCGGGCGTAGGCGACCCCTAGATTGAACTGCGCCAGCACCAGGCCCCGTTGTGCGGCCAGGCGGTAACACTCCACTGCTAGGGCCTGGTCCCGTGTGACCCCCACCCCCTGAGCGTAGGCGACCCCTAGATTGAACTGCGCCAGCACCAGGCCCTGTTGTGCGGCCAGGCGGTAACACTCCACGGCCAGTGCCTCGTTCCGTCCGACGCCGATCCCCTGCGCGTACGCCAAGCCCAAGTTAAACTGGGCCGCCGCCAGGCCCTGCTGCGCCGCGGAGCGGTAGCACTCCACGGCCCTAGCTTCATCGCATGCGACGCCCGTTCCGCGCGCGTAGGCCAGGCCCAGCTGCAGCTGGGCGTGTGCGCTCTGGTCGGTTTGGGACATGCCAGAGAATAGAAGAAGAGGGAGAGTACCCCCCACCGAGGGGGCCGGCTTCAGGCCTAGGGGCACGCGCGATCTGGCGCACGCCGCCGGCGCCCCTCCCCCGGCCGTCCGTGCCTGGGGGGGGGGGGGGGCGCACTCTTCTCTCCCCCCCGGCGGCCCGGCCGCCCGCGTCGCAGTACTTGCGCTGCTCCGCGTGGCACCCACCCCCCCCCCCCCCCCCCCCCCGCCCGGCGCCCGCCGCGTCACCAAGGGGTGGTCAGGCGGGTCCCGGCGCACTCTGCGTCGTCCTAGCGGCCTCGGGGCCGCCACAGTCCCTAGCCCCCGGGGGCTCCGGCGCCAGAGGAGGAGCCAGGTTTACCACCCGACGCCGTTGCCGGGCAAGCAAGCTGCGCGGGGGGCGAGCCCGGCGGCGCCTGTGCTCGGCCGACCTACGCCGGGTGCCCGGAGGTGGCCCGCCGCCGCGCGGCCCGCCGCCGGGGGCCCGGCCCCGCGCGAATGGCGCGGACAGGCCGCCGCGGCGGGGCTCGGGGTCAGCACCCAGTACACACGCCACGGCCCGTTGGCGTAATCGGCCTCGGTAATGACGTACGCCTGGCACGCGCCGCACACGGCCAGGCGCGTGAGCTCCGCTTCGTCGCGGCCGTGCGCGACGGCGTTGGCCTTGGCCACTAGATTCAACAGAGCGCCTTCCCCGGGACCGCCGCCCCGCACTGCGGCCGCGGCTTCGGCTAGCAGATCCTCACGGGCCGTGCGCTCCTCTTCTTCTCCTTGGCCCAGTGAAGCGAGGAAGTGGCCGAGCCTGCTCACTAAAGCCACGGCCTGTGCGTGGGCGGTGCGGCGCGGGCCTACACACGACACAGGCTGCATGCGGGGCCAAGTCTGGGCGACCCCGGGGCAGATCTCTGGCCTCTTCACGTGCGAGGGTGGTGGCCACCGGGGGGAAGCCCAGCGCCTGCCCTGGCCACCGACGGCCGCGGCCGGCGGGGGGGGGGGGGGGGGGGGGAAACGCACGGGCGCCAGCCCCGGCGGGGGGGGGGGGAGGGGGGCGGGCGCCTGGAGAGTAGGGCAGGGAGCCGGGCAGGGCCGGGTGCAGAGGAGCGGGTCGGCAGGGGGGGGGAGGCCCGACCACCCCCGTCGGGCGCCCGCGGGTGGCCCGACCACCCCTACCCACGTGTCGCGCGCCGGGCTGGCGCCGGACGGACGGACGCTTCCCGCGGAGCCTGCTAGCCTACCAAGGGCAGTTGGCGACAGGGGACGGGGGCGCGCGCCAAGAGAGTGTACAATTGTTTTTATTACAGCCTACCCTACCCTTTTTTGGCCAGAGATACCGTCCGAAAGCGGAAGAAACTGGTACTGACAGTAGGGCCGTTCACTTTCGCCGGTTGGTGCCGGAAAAGAGTTCGCCCCCGGGATGCAAGGCCTAGCTGAAACTTACCATGCCCCTTCCGGATTCCTGGTTTAGTTTGAGAGGCGTTGATCTTTCCCTCGACTGCCCTTTTTGGGTCTAGGAAGGGGGGGTGCCCCTGCGCAGCGAAGGGAGAAGTTTACTGCCCGTTCTTTTCTCCTGGGTTGCGGCTGCTGCTACTACTGCTAGCGCTGGCTCCGGCTCCCGCTGCCGAGGGGGTCGTCAAATGGTACATTTGCCAGAGCGGCTGCAAGACGTGCGGAGCCTTAGCCTTTAGGTAATCCCAGCTGCTCAGCGCATAGGCGAAGCCTGGCTGTTCCACGTGCGTTCTCTGCCTATCCCCCTCCCTAAAGCAGCTTGCGAGGAGGGCCGCGTCGTTTTGTAAGTAGGCATAGAGCTGGTGCGTAACCTCGGCCACCTGTTTTAACGGGTACGCAGCGCTGGGCTCGCGACGGGCATCGCACTGGCCGTAGCCTTGCAGAAAGGACTTCCAGTACGCGTCGCGGTTGTCGGCGGAGGGGAAGTCCAGGGGGCTGTGCCAGAACCAGACCACCCGCATCCACAGCTTCTCGGTGTGGACAGGCTCGCGCTGTATCGCGCGCTGTCTGGCACAACACTCGCCGCCACAAAAATGCTTTCGGCGCGGGTAGAGATAGCGTGTCTCCCCGTCTACCTTGACCTCAGTAATTCTCTTGCTGTACCCAGGTGTCCAGACCGGGCCCTCCGGCTGGATTTCGTACACGGCCCGTGCGCCCGGGCCCCGTGAACTACGCGTAAAGCACTCGAAGGCAGAGCCCTCTCCCCCTCGGACGGTCTCCATCGCACTCAAGAGCTGGCTCAAGGTCTGGACACGCAAGCCGTAGAGCAAAAAGACCAGCCTGTTGTTCGTCAGGCGCAGAGCGCTCCCTAGCGCGTCCGGTAGTACCATCAGCTTGCTCCAGACACCCTGCCGGGCACACGGGGGCACATCCTCCGGCCCGGTCGGCCTAACCAGCAGAGAGCTAATCGCCTCGTCGCGGGGATCGACTGGCGCGTGCTCGTAGGGGCGCAGGGCTTCCAGGGTCAGCAGAAACGAGAGCACCTTGTCCACGTGAGTGCGTAGTAACAGTGCCACCGTCTCGGCGTTGCCCTCGACCCGAATTCCTTCTGCCGCGCCGGCGGCGGAGGACCCCGCCGCCGCCCGTAAGAAGGGTGAGTCCACCACGGCAAGCTGGCCGGCGGTAGCCTCCAGTGTTTCCCCCGGTGCGGAAGATCAGGGTTAGTGGGCGTGCGTGCGTTGTCCCGTCGACGCCCGTGCGCTCGTCGTCCTCCTCTAGGGAGAGCGCTGGTTCCGACCACGCCACTGCTGGTTCGGCTGGTCTGTGCCAGGCCGGGGGGCCTCCGGCCGCTGGCCGGGGTGTCTGGCACAGTAGGCGGCGCTTGTTCTTTTGGCTCATGGCCTCTTTAGAACTTTTGCGGGCCCACACACTGCACAGGCTGCACGCGGGGCCGGGTCTGGGCGGCCCGGGGGCAGACTTCCAGCCGGACCCTCGCGTACCAGTGTGGCGGCAACCGGTCGGGGGAGGGACCGGCTTCCCCCCCCTCCCCAGCGCACGCCCTGACCACCGGCAGCCACGGCCGGCGGGAGGGAGGGCGCGCGGCCGCCGCGGGGGGGGGGAGGCGGGCGCTCGTGCGCGGGCGCGGGGGGAGGCGCTGGGCAGGGCCGGGTGGGGGAGGGAGTGGGGCAGGGCCCGCTGCCTCTTCCTCGCGGGGCTAGAAAAGTAGACCCTCCGAAACCGTATGTCGGTGGCCTTGGGCACCGAGGAGGACGGCGCCGCCGCCCCGCCTGGTGCGCCCGCCCAGCCTTTCTACGCCGCCGAGGAAGCCGCCGGGCGGGCAGCAGAGCCAGGCGCGCCGGCGCCAGACGAGTCGGCACACGGCGGGGGAGCGCACGGCGGGTCGGCGTGGTCCACCGCCGGGCGCCGTGCGCCCACGGGCGGCGACGCGCCGGAGCCCCCCCCCACGTGCCGCGCGCCGGACACCGCGCACGCGGCGGGCGCCGGGCGGACGGGCGCCCCCCCCTGCCGCGGCGCGCGGCGCTCGCGCCGGCGGTCGCGCGCGCGCCGGCGCGCGCCCTACGCTGCACGCCCCCCGGCGCCTGGTCAGGGCCACAAAGTGCTCCCGCTGGCCGAGACCAGGCGCCTGGCTGACGGCTGCACCGACCTCGTGACCATGCCCGCCCACCTGCCCCCCGCGGCCGACTCCGAACCCTACTCTCCGACCCAATACTCTAATCCCGTGCCGGCCGCTCCCTCCGCCGACACGAGCGTCGAGGCACTCTTGTCCATGTTCCAGCACGAGGGGCCTAGCGCGCCCAGCCTACCGGCAGGAGGCCTGCCGCTCGCCATCCGGGCCTGCGAAGCGGCCGGGGCCAGCGCCACCGACGCGGCCGGACAGCTAGCCCGGCACGCCCGTACGGACGGCGCCAGAGAGAGCGCCCTGAACGCGGCCGAGGACCTCCGCCGGCTCGAGTACATGCTGCGCCAGGTCTCTTCCCGCTTGCGGCGCGAGCAAGAGCACCCGGGCACCTATGTCCGCACCTACGTACCCCTGCCGCTGCCACACCCCCCCCTCAAGCGCCGCCGGCTACAGGCCAAGGGCAGCCCCCCCCGTGACTGTCCGCCGCCCAGGCCGCTGGCCAGGGGGCGCAGCCCGTATGCCCGTGACTACTCCCCGCGCCGGGGCCTGCACACCGCCCGGGCAAGCCAGCCCCGCCGGCCGCGCCGGCCCTCGCCCGTGCGCGCTTGTCCGCCACCCCTCGGCTCCGAGACTGAATACCCCCCGCTGCTGGACCCTGTCCTCTGACCTACTGCCTCTGCTGCCCGGTTCACGCCCGGCCGCCGCCTTCGGACCAGCAGTGAGGGCCCGGGCTTGTGTAAAGTTGTAGTTTTAATAAAAGAAACCAAGGAAAAACAGGTTTGGCCCCCGGTTTTGTCGGCGCGAGTTCCCGGCCGTCCAGTGAAAAAGTGGGACCCCCCTGCTTAAGCTGAGTTCAAATTCTTAAGGACCGTTCTATCCGTCCGCGAGCGGGGCAGAAGTTGACTAGTTGGGGTAGAAACGCGCTGCGAGGCCGGCACTGGCAGAATCTGGTAGAGTCCGCTGAAAGTTCCGTTTCGTGGGTACCAACCTCCCTAGAAACATAAATGAAAAATCTTGAAGAGGCGGTTAGCTTCCAGAGTCTTCACCGTGAGAAGACAAGCAGTTCCATGACCCACCACCAGCATCCTCTCAGTTTCCAGGCTGACCCTGTCCTTCCAGGTAGCATTGAGAACTTCTTGGTGGACTTGCTGGCCGGAGGAACAATTAGTCGAAACTAGGGCTGATCCAAAACGTTCGTGCGAAGCTAAATAGGAAACCCACAAGAAACCGTTCAGGTGCAAGGACCAGCTGATGGAACTTCCGGCGGGGACCTGGCTAGCTAGCAAGGACGGTGCTCGTAAGCGACCCAGCCTGGAGGTCTCGTTGTCTACGAAATGCCAGCCTGTGTTGGCGATGGCCATTTCGTGTAATGACCTGGGATCTCTGCATATCCGGTACAGGTCCGTTTCCTGGGCTATCGCAACCAGAGGTTTCGTAGCCACGCCAGCACCACATTGAAATCCGTACTTCTGCCAGTCGTGGCCAGCAGCTGCCTTGGAAGCTCTAGCCCCGCAGTCCTGGCACACCGCTTGGAAAAGAGCAGAGGCGATCAGGGCGTGCCCGAGGTCGCTGGGGTGCACTTTATCTGCGTGCCAAAACGAATCGTACAGGCTGCTGTCCTTCACCAGCGGCGGGGCTAGAATACCTCGGAACGTCAACATCGGGATTCCATAATACTGGTAAGTAGCGTAGGTTTTGGTTTCGGACGAAGCCAGCTCAAACCACTTTTCCGGCCAAGCGGGAGAATCAGGGTGAGCGCTCGTTTGCTTGTGCCTGAACCAGTGCAACGAGACCACGGGTGCCTGTTGGTTTTTACGCAAGCGCACGATCCTTTCGACGTGATCGGGACGTCCACCATTGACGGATATGTCCATGACGTAAAGATCTGCCGGAGAAAGCTGCAAACCCGACGAGACCGAGGAGCCCGCGACATACGAGACTCCGTAGTTGAGCTCTCCGATTTCAACGTAGAGGGCCTGATAGCTGCCCGGATAAAATTCTTGCAGCAGGTTCAGGAAGAGGTTCAAGAAAGAATTCCGGCCGTAGGGCAAAAATTCGGTCGGGGGAACACACGGGCTCTTGTCTTCAGCATAGCAGTTATTGGAACTGCCGGCGCCTTTGGTGATAGAACCACCAATGAACTCGACGACTATCGGTCGTGAGTGGTTAGTCTCCAACAGGCTGGTGAACTGTCGCAGCAAGGTTTGATTACCGACATTACTCTGGATACACTCCAAAACAGCCAACGGCAGTGGAGCTGAAAGTCCTACCCAGTTGGCCGAGGCCCGGCACAGCACACTACTAAATAACAGGACCACCATCGCAGGGTTAGTCGTACTAGTCAGAGAGGCTGGCGGTCCGCTCAGCGCTCGCTCAGAATCCCAGGAGTGCGCTACACCCCCGCCAGCTTGGTCGCCAGGAGATTTGGCCGAGAGTCTTTCTTGCGGCCCCCTCCCCCTGCTCTAACCCCCTGCCCTGAGGCTCCGCCGACGGGCGCGGGGAGGCTCCGCCGACGGGGCGCGGGTGCTAGCCGGCCCCGGGGAGGGGAGGCCCGCCGGGCCGCCCGCCTCCCTTTCTACCCCCCCGGCGGCGGCGGCGGCGGTGCCCCCCCGGTCTCTCGTCCCCCCCCCTCCCAACGCCGGCCGCGGCGCGCGCGCCGCCCGTGCCCGTGCCCGTGCCAGTGCCGCTGGCCCGCTGGCGCTCAGCGCAAAAAGTGTGGGCTGGCCACCTAGATGCCGAGCAGTGCCGAGCCCGCCCTGGACGTGATCGCCCCCAAGGCCGAAGCGGGGCTGGCTGCGGCGCTAGCCGACCTCGCCGCCCGTCTCGGCGCGTCGGCGGGGCCGGCCGCCCGGGCGACCTGTACGCTGTGCTGGGCCTACCCTTCGTGCCACCTCTGGTGGGCCGGCTCGGCCCGGGCGCTGCAAGCGGGCCTCGGAGTCTGGCAACAAGCGGGCTGGTCGGTGGCCGCGCGGGCCTGGCTGCCCTGGACGGAACGACACGCGTGGGACGCACGGAGGGGTGCTGGCTGCTACTACTGACGCGGCCCGAGCAGTGGGCGGCGTGGTACGCCCGGCCCACGCCACCGCCGGCGCCGTGCCTGGGCGACGCGCACGCGCTGCCGCAGTACGCGGAGGACGCGCAGGGAGGAGGAGAGCCGGGCTGGGCCGCGGTGTGGAGCCATGCGCTGCGGGCGAGCGCGGCGGGGGCGGCCCGCGCGCTGGTCAACTCGTGCCACCGCCGGCGCACCGCCCCTCCGTGCCTAGTGTTCGCCCTGTGGTTGGACTCGTTGGCGCTGGCGGGGCTCGGTGGCGGGCCGGAGTGGGAGCGCGCAGCGTGGTGGTGCGCCGAACAGCTAGCGCGTGAGCCGGAGCCGGGGCCCCTGACGACGACGACGCGGGCGCGGCGGCCCCTCCCCGGTTGCTGCTGGACCGGCTGGCGCTCGTGCGCCGCGAGGCGCGCCGCTGGCCGGGCGGCGTCCCACCCTGGCTACCGCTGTGGCTGGCGTGGCAGGCCAGGCTGTACCAGGCCCGCCCCTGCCGGCCCGCGCCCGAGGAGCGCTGGGCGGCGTACCTCGGCGCGCTGCTCCAGGGCGTGGCGGGGCAGGACAGGGACCAGCTGCTCCGGGCGCAGGCCGCGGCGAACCACTTGCCCGCCGAGGAGCCCGTGCCCTACACCCTGGCCGTCCTGCGCTGGCTGCGCGGCCTGGCCGCGCCGGCCGGCGGCGCCCCCGAGCCCGGCGGCCCCCGCCCCCGGCGGCCCGCCCGCCGCCGCTGCCGGTCCTGGGGCCGGCCTGTGCGTGGTGGGCGGACTCGGCCCGCGGGCGGGCCGGCGGCCAGGACGGCGGCGCGGCGCTCCCCGGTGGTGGGTGCTGCCCCCGTCCCTGGGCGAGGGTCCACGCACGCCCGCCCGGCACGCCCGCGGCACGCCCCGCTGGCCAGGGCCCGCCCGCGGCGCGCCCGCGGCACCGGACGACGACTTTGGCAGCGACTTGGACTTTTTGCTAGCGGGCGCCTGGTTCCGGTCGCAGGGCCGGCCGACGCGGGCCACCGCCGACGCGTGCTGGCGGCTGGCGCTGCGGGCCCTGGCCGGCGAGGACGCTCGCTACCGCTACTGGCCGGCGTCCAACTTCCGCGGGCCGGCCGAGTGGGTGGCCCCCTGGTCCGCCGCGGGCTGGCTGCGGCCGCGCGGCGCCGCGCGCCCGGCCGGCCGGCGCGCCCGCGAGGAAGAAGACGACCCAGGGGACCCAGGGGGGGGGGAGAACGCTGCGCCTGCCGCGAGTGCCGCGCGAAGGCCTGGAACGCGTACTGCGTCGACCTGCGCGTGGCGCCCGCCCGCTTCTGGGTCCGCCTCGCCGGCGCCTACGAGTGCTGGCTGCACCGGCGCCCGCCCCCGCCGATGACGCCCGGCCCCCGGCCTGCCCCGCCGGCCCGGCCGCCGGGCGCCCGGCCTGCTTCCGGGAGCGGCCGAGCGCGGGCTGCTGCGCCAGTGGCTGTCCGCCGCGGACCCCGGGCCCACCGCCTGCCTGCCGGCCGGGGGCCCCGCCCCGGGCGCGGCCTGCGCGGCGCTCGTCTGGCTGCGAGTCCTGCTGGGGGCGCACGCCGGCCGCTGGTGCTGCACGGCGAGCGGCTGGCGCTCCGCCTGCACTGCGCCCGGCCGCAGTTCGAGGCCGCCCGGGGCCACGTGCTCGCGGCCCTGGCCGACCAGGGGCGGCCGGCCCCGCTCCCCCGGGCCAAGCGGCCGCGGCTGGAGGAGGGCGCCCCGACTGCGTGGGACCTGTTTGCTCGCGCCGAGGCCGAGGCGGTGGCCGCGGCGGACCGGCGGGCCCGCTCGTGGTGGGAGCCCGCCGCGCGGGCCCTCGTGCAGTGGCGGTGGGCCAGGCGGCGTGAGCGGCGCGGTTTGGTGGTCCGCCTGGTGGCGCGGCCTGGCGCTCGGCCGCGCCCGGGCACCACCCTGTGCCTGCTGGACGCGCGGACGACGGGCGCGTTGTGGTGGGCGTGGCTGGCCCGGCACCACCCGTTCGTGAGCCCCAGCGGCGCCGCGTGCGGGCTGGACCTGCGCCGGCCGCCGCGCTGCCGGGCCTGCCGGTGCTGCTCGACCTGCAGACCGCCCGCGTCTGCGCCTGGGAGATCGACCTCGCCGCCCAGGCCGGGGTGCGCCGCGACGGGTACGCGCCGCCCGTCATCCTGGCCGCCCGGCACGGCGAGGCCGCCCGGCTGCTCCGCGGCGCCCGGGTGCTGGTGGTGCTCAACGCGCAGCACGCAGTGGAAGGCGGCCTGCGGGCGCTGCTGCAGGAGTTCAGCTTCGCGCGCGTGCTGTGCGCCGCCGTGCCGTGGACTGGTGCGTGCCGGCGCCGGGCTGCGTGTGGCACTACCTCCGGCGCCAGCGGGACCGCACTCCGCGCCTCGAGCCCCCGCGCGTGTGCCAGACCCGCGCGGGCCCGGCAGCGGCCGCCGTGCTGGCCGGGCTGCGCCGGGCCCAGCGCAGCCTGGCGCGCCTCCAGGGCCAGGACCTCCCCCCCGACCTCGCCCTCCTCTGCGCCATCCGGGCGCTCTGGGCCGGCCGCGGCCGGCGCTGGCGCACGCCCCCCGTGTCGGCGCGGCGCCTCGGGCCCCGTGGCCTCCGCCAGGGCTACTACGCCTTGTACCCGCCCGACTGGTGGCGCCAGGACGCGAGGCCGCGGCCGCCCGCCACCCTGCCCGCCGCGCACCGGCTGGCCCTGCAATCTCCCGACTGCTGGCGGGCCTCGCGCGCACTCACGGAGCTGGCCCACCGGCGCCCACCGCCCGGCGGCTCCTGGACGCCGAGTTCCGCTGGGTCCCGACCCCGCTGGCCTACAAGCACGCGCTGCGCGAGATCGGCAAGCTGTCCGGCCTCGGCGGCGAAGTGCGGCTAGTGCGTGGCACCTGTGTGCTGTGGGTCCTGCGCGCCGCGGACTGGCCCCCC